>JACEFZ010011873.1:0-43113 GCA_014155875.1 Cepaea nemoralis | reverse complement strand
TGATTTTCGGGGGACTGCCGGTGTAGGTTGTATGAGCCCTGGCATCGCACCATGTTAAGATGAGAACTCGCATAGCAACCGTTTTAAGAGTTGTACCCGAACCCTCGGCATCAGCACACCAGATGTTTAAGAGTTGTACCCGAGACCCTCGGCATCAGCACACCAGATGTTTAAGAGTTGTACCCGAGACCTCGGCATCAGCACACCAGATGTTTAAGAGTTGTACCCGAGACCTCGGCATCAGCACACCGGATGTTTAAGAGTTGTACCCGAGACCTCGGCATCAGCACACCAGATGTTTAAGAGTTGTACCCGAACCCTCGGCATCAGCACACCAGAAGTTTAAGAGTTGTACCCGAGACCTCGGCATCAGCACACCAGATGTTTAAGAGTTGTACTCGAGAACTCGGCATCAGCACACCGGATGTTTAAGAATCAGCGCTCTTATCCATTCGGCCGCACTGTTATCCAGTTCTGAGATAATAATGCTACGGATTATACTATTTATAAGAACCAAGGACGTATCGCGTTTTGTCTGGAGTAAATGAGGCAGGCCGTGAGAATAATCATGCGGCATGGTCAACACATGGTCTAATGAAATAACACAGGCAACTAACAGACAGACGTTTCATTCATGAAATAACATAGGCAACTGACAGACAGAGACGTTTAATTCCTGAAATAACACAGGATATAGACAGACGCATACGTTTGATTCATGAAATAACCCAGGCACCTAATAGACAGGCGTTTCATTCATGAAATAACACAGTCAACTGACAGACATAGACGTTTCGTTAATGAGGACATACTGGTAGGTTCACATATGCATGAAAACGTCAGCCAGATAGTTGTACAGACACTAGCCTGTAAACTGAGTTCTTGTACATGAGTACATCATCTAGATATCATCTCTTATTCTCGCTGCCTTAGCTGCTCTAACAGGATCTTGAAGAGTTAATTGGATTCGCCAAGCGAGGTATATGGTGTTGTGTGCTGTGTGGTGCTTGACGATGCCGTGTGCCTTTAACATCTCTGTTTCACAAGGCGACGTGAAATAACTACAGTGATTAGAGTCATGCCTCTGTTGTACATTATGAATTAAAACCATTGTTCTATCGGTATTTTACCAGCAGCTGCCGTCAAAACAGAAACAACCTTACGTTCTTCTCTCCATTCTTCTGTTCTATTCTCTCTCTATGAAGTACAGGCCCTTAACAAGCACATGCCGAGTTCTTTGTAGTATTGTCCGTGATTGCTTGGACTTTGTAGTATTGTCCGTGATTGTTTGAACTTTATAGGATTGTCCGTGATTGTTTGGATGTTGTAGGATTGTCTGTGATTGTTTGGATGTTGTAGTATTGTCCGTGATTGCTTGGACTTTGTAGGATTGTCCGTGATTGCTTGAACTTTATAGGATTGTCCGTGATTGTTTGGATGTTGTAGGATTGTCTGTGATTGTTTGGATGTTGTAGTATTGTCCGTGATTGCTTGGATGTTGTAGTATTGTCCGTGATTGCTTGGATGTTGTAGTATTGTCCGTGATTGCTTGGACTTTGTAGGATTGCCCGTGATTGCTTGGACTTTGTAGTATTGTCCGTGATTGCTTGGATGTTGTAGTATTGTCCGTGATTGCTTGGACTTTGTAGGATTGTCCGTGATTGCTTGGACTTTGTAGGATTGTCCGTGATTGCTTGGACTTTGTAGGATTGTCTATGAATGATTGGAATTTGTAGGATTGTCCGTGACTGCTTGGACTTTGTAGTATTGTCCGTGACTGCTTGGACTTTGTAGTATTGTCCGTGACTGCTTGGACTTTGTAGTATTGTCCGTGAATGCTTGGACTTTGTAGGATTGTCCGTGATTGCCTGGATGTTGTAGGATTGTCACTGATTGATTGGACTTTGTAATATTGTCCGTGATTGCTTGAACTTTATAGGATTGTCCGTGATTGCTTGATTTTGTAGGATTGTAGGTGACTACTTAGGCTTTATAGGATTCTCACTGATTGCTTGGACTTTGTATGATTATCACTGATTGCTTGGACATTGTAGGATTGTCCGTGATTGCTTGATCTTAGTAGGATTGTCCGTGATTGCTTGGACCTTGTAAGATTGTCCGTGATCGCTTGGAGCTTGCATGATTTCCGTAATTGCTTTGTCTTAGTAGGATTGTCCGTGATTGCTTGGACCTTGTAGGATTGTTCGTGATTGCTTTGTCTTAGTAGGATTGTCCGTGATTGGTTGGACCTTGTAGGATTGTAGGTGACTACTTAGGCTTTATAGGATTCTCACTGATTGCTTGGACTTTGTAGGATTGTCCGTGATTGCTTGGACTTTGTAGGATTATCCGTGATTGCTTGGACTTTGTAGGATTGTCTATGATTGATTGGATTTTGAAGAATTGTCCGTGTTTGCTTGGATTTTGCAGTTAAAGTTGTCTACGAGTGGATGTGGCCAGTCTCACGTCAACCTGTCTCTGTAAAAAATCCCAAGAGGTCCCATGCGCGATCCCGGATAGTTGACTATTTAATAGAATAGATTGAAAGTTATTTTCCTAACCTACTCCACACACTCTCAGACGACACAATATCAACACCTATTATAGGGAAATGTTGCACAATGATTAGAGAAATGTGGAATAGGAAGATAGTTTACACAAGCACATATATCAAAATTAGAATCAGACTTAGGATAGATCTATCATGTCACACGTTCACACTCGTTCAGTGACTTATCAAAAGAGTTTATAACTATTCAATTTTTAATGAGGAGTAACTATACGAGTGTGAGAATAACCGCTAAGAGCGTAATTGAAATGTTCCGTGAGAAGAATATGTCTGATTTAATTTTGATGTTGTCTGGATGTGGATGTCATCACTAGGAGATGGGTCAAGTTGAACAATGTAAGTGAATGTAGGTGTTCAGCCTTTGGAGTAACAGACAAACAGAATTACCGTATATGTCTACAATGGCTGGGACTGACGGTATACACGTAGACAAACGAATGTAGAATAATTCTTCCTCACTTGAAACACGACCCGGTCAACCACACAGCAATTTCGTATTCATCTTGTTTCAAACTCAGGATTCTAGCAACTCTTGTTCCTGGCTAATCGTACAATTGATAATCATGGAATGATTTGATATGACGTATGTGTAGAAAAAAAAAATCGAGAATCTTTACAAAGAGAACAAGACTCACAAATAACACTGATTGGAAAGAGAAAGGATTTTCTAGGATTTCATAGATTACACAGTACATCTGTTCTCTCTCATCACCGAGAAGCAACTCATGATGATTAGTACCCTAATGTACACTTTTACATCATGCACAATCGTGCACTGCGGTTCAGTGACAGAAAGAACAACGGAGATTCCTTACCTCAAGAAGATTCACACTTGTAGACATAAATACCTACTAGGACAAGCTAGTTATACATCACAAAAGTATACCAACTCGCCAAATTTAAAAATTTCCTCGACGAAAACACAAGAAATATATTCTATACTTCCCACATACAAACACATATTGATTATTGCTCCACAATCTGGGATGGATGCTCCAAATCAATATCAAAATGCCTTTAATCACTCCAGAAAAGGGCAGTGCGTTTAATCATTGTTGATAAGCTTACAGAAAATTCTAAACCTACATGAACGTCTTCAGGTACTGCCTCTCCACAAACGCCTACTTTTTAATAAGGCTAAACTAATTCACAAAATCCTGTTTCAAAATGCTCCAAGCTACATTTGGCCATTGTTTAAATATAACGCAAGACATAGCGAACGACTAAATATACTTCATGTCCCTAAACCTAGGATAGACTTATACAAAACAAGGTTAGCATACCCTGCCACTCAGTTGTGGAACAATCTTCCACAAGATATCAAAGACACCACCAATCATTATACATACTGTCGCAACCTGTTTAAACACTACCTCAGGACAGACAACATACCCCCATAAAAAACAAAACAACAACAAAGACAATAATAATGGTAAATTATCTCGAACGACAACTAGCCAAAAAAAAAAAAAAAAAAAAATCCCATATGTATGGCACGTTACGCCTTCCTTAGGGATTTATAATGCTATAATGTTAAACATTGCCTCAGTGAGTCATGTATTATTGATTATTTTTCATGCGTTTTAATGCTGATTGTTCTTTTGTTGTCAAAGATTTGCTTCATAATAGATGTCGAATGAAAGAATGTATGAGAGGAAATAGAAAAGAAGGGCAGAATGTCAGACGGACCTGCGTGCCCAATTCTAAACCCTTTGAAAATAAAGATTTTAGTTCGTTTGTTCGTTCACTTATAATATATACATAAATATAAATATGCTTTATTAATCATCACCCGGGAATATCAGTATTATCCTTTGTAGGCGATGGTAGAGGGGAAATTACTCCTTGAATGTTATTCAGCTAACTCGAGAGTGACTGATTCTGTGACAATAGCCCCCTTCCAAAACAAAAGAAAAGGCATCCGAACATTTGTTTCTCAGCCTTCGTCAGGTTCGCTCGAACTTAAATTCATGCATATCCCTCTTACAGTATGGGGTGTCTAGATAACAAAACAATTTTCCCCTAAAGTATACTTCCCTGGAATATACTCCACTGTAAACACTTTTTTTTTTTTTTAATTTCTTGGAAGTAGCCAGAAATATTAAGTGGCCGGTAATCACTCTGGACTTTGAATGTCACCCCATACAAGTAGGGTTGGAACATTTGAATCTCCTTCACGAGAGAAAGGCATTCTTTGTCTAAGGTGGCGTAGTTTTTCTCTGTCTTACTGAGTTTAAATATGCAAAAGGGAATAACAACGACACTTCATCTTTATCTTCCTGTAACAATGTCGCACCAATTCCCACGTTACTGGCATCGGTTCTGTCAGTAAACCTGGAAGGCATGTTGATGTTGTCAGTAAACATGGCGCATCTGCTATTGTCAGTAAGCATGGCACAGCAGTTGTTGTTGTCAGTAAACATGACACACCTGTTGTTGTTAGTAAGCATGACACACCAGTTGTTGTCAGTAAACATGGCGCATCTGTTGTTGTCAGTAAAAATGGCGCATCTGTTGTTGTCAGTAAACTTGGCACATCTGTTGTCGCTAGTAAGCATGACACACCAGTTGTTGTCAGTAAACATGGCGCATCTGTTGTTGTCAGTAAACATAGCACTCCTGTTGTTGCCAGTAAGCATGACACACCAGTTGTTGTCAGTAAACATGACGCATCTGTTGTTGCTAGTAAGCATGACACACCAGTTGTTGTCAGTAAACATGGCGCATCTGTTGTTGTCAATAAACATAGCACACCTGTTGTTGCTAGTAAGCATGACACACCAGTTGTTGTCAGTAAAAATGGCGCATCTGTTTTTGTCAGTAAACTTGGCACATCTGTTGTCGCTAGTAAGCATGACACACCAGTTGTTGTCAGTAAACATGGCGCATCTGTTGTTGTCAGTAAACATAGCACTCCTGTTGTTGCCAGTAAGCATGACACACCAGTTGTTGTCAGTAAACATGACGCATCTGTTGTTGCTAGTAAGCATGACACACCAGTTGTTGTCAGTAAACATGGCGCATCTGTTGTTGTCAATAAACATAGCACACCTGTTGTTGCTAGTAAGCATGACACACCAGTTGTTGTCAGTAAACATGGCGCATCTGTTGTTGTCAGTAAACATGGCGCATCTGTTGTTGTCAGTAAACATGGCGCATCTGTTGTTGTCAGTAAGCATGGCACACCAGTTGTTGTCAGTAAACATGGCGCATCTGTTGTTGTCAGTAAACATGGCGCATCTGTTGTTGTTAATAAGCATGACACACCAGTTGTTGTCAGTAAACATGGCGCATCTGTTGTTGTCAGTAAACATGGCGCATTTGTTGTTGTTAGTAAGCATGACACACCAGTTGTTGTCAGTAAACATGGCACACCTGTTGTTGCTAGTAAGCATGACACACCAGTTGTTGTCAGTAAACATAGCACATAAGTTGTTGTCAGTAATCATAGAAGACCTATTGTTGTCAGTAGACAAAAACACCTACTGTTGTGTTTAAACATGGCACATCTGTTGTTGTCAGTTAACCTGGAATACCTGTCGTTGTTGTAAGTAATCATCTAAGACCTATTATTGTCAGTAAATATGGCACACCTAAGGTTGTCAGTACACATGACACACATATTATGGTCAGTAAAATAGCAGACCTATTATTGTTGTCAGTAAACATTGGAGACCTATTGTTGGCAGGCAAGCGTTATGTTTTAAAGCCATGTCCTACATCCAAATGTATCACTAGTTTATCCAAAGCGTTAAAAACAAGAACAAATATGAACAAAGACAGATAGACAAGCGCATTATCTGATACAAACGTATACGGTGACATCATCCCTGTGTTCTACGTAACACTTTCTGCAGCCGCGGTGGTCGAGTAGCTAGCCCTGGGGTCGTGTGTTCTAATCCCCCTCGAAACATAAACAAATACCTGGCTCCCAGGAAGGACGCAGTCGTAAAAAAGATATCAGAAAATATTTAGGGAAACAACGCTGCAGATGTGATACTGATCACCCTACGAGAGCCTGTCTGTACAAGTATGGGGCTGGTATCATATACCCAAGGAGTGGCAAGATGTGAAAAGGTTCACGTGTCTGCCACGACAGTGGTGTAGGTTCTATCTCCAGTACAGGCAAAATAATTGTTTGCCCACTGTCAAAGCTGTGGGGTCGATCCAGTCTCTTTAACATGGGAACTGGAAAATTGTTACAATGTTCTGGTAATTTCCCGAGAAGATAAACTGACGAGGAAGAGAGCTGGTCACCGCAACCCATGCGGCGTGACTTAAAATATATAACACGTCACCCCAACTGTGGTATGTGCTATGCGAATACCGTGTCATCTTAATTTCTCTATGTGTACATTTGGCCTATTGTGTGGATGATTACACGGCGGAGATAACACTGGCTCATATGGGCATACTATGTGTGGAATACAGATGTGTGAAATTGTACGATGAGCGTTTCAAATATATGATTTAATGCACGCATCGATGAATGAGTCAGCTGTTTGATGTATGGATGGATGGACGAGACGTGGAAGCAATACCTGTATAATTACCCAGCCTCCGTCATCAGTTGTTGTGTCGCACAAGGCTGTGATGTTCCCCCATAGAATAATCTTTTCTCTGCTATTTTCGAAACGTTTTCCTCTACTGCATGCTCCCTTGAATATAAAATTGAGAGTACATAAAATCGATGTAACTTTTCAAGAAATATTTATCAAGTTCTCTTATTCTTGTTCTTCTTTTCCTCCTCCTTCTCTCTTCTATGTACATGCACTTTGAGAATATCAAAAACAATGTTTTACCGTAGTGAATTTGAATAACGAAGACACAAACAATAGATTGCACTATTTATTGCCTGGCATATTTCGCTGCATCTCGTCAGGTACATACTGCAGAATTCACACAACATAAAGTAAAATAACTAGATAAAACCTTCAAGCTGAAATATCCACATGTTCGAACTGTAATGTCAATTGACTACCACGGTAATTGTAAACTGACTAACATGTCTTCCTGTTTGCACAAGGCTGGCTAATGTAGGTTAATCATTATGGCTTCTACAAACATTAACAAGCGACTATTTTGTGTGTTGAACAACACACGGAAGACACTGTCTCTTTCAATCACATGGCCAGTATCCAGCACATGCGTAGCGATCGATGAAGCGAGAATGTTCCGGTGTGTCGTCCTACATAGGCTCGCATCGCCTGTGTGTAGTATCTTGTTAATCCGGTTAGGAATGAGTTCAGCAACCCTGTTGTCTAACTGTCACTCTGTTCTGCCGATGTAGGTAGACTCGCACCTGCATGTAAATTGGTAAATACTATTAGATTTGGCGTACAAAGCGATAGGTTCTTTAACTTCTGGGGTGGGAATAGGTGTGATTCTGTACCTAATAACTAGAGTTGCAGCACAGAATGTTCGGCCGACTGCTGTGATGAGCCGGTCTTATAGACGTTGCATTACGCCATCCCCTCGAAAGGTTAGATGGATAAATACCTTAAGTTTAGTGACTATGGTTTCGTCTGGGTTTTATTTGGGCTGTTGGCAGTGGCGCTTTATAAATCTAGTGGAGTACCCATTCAGGTCTAAGGCATTCTTCAGAGTTTCAAATTCCTCTGTAAGTGTGTCCTGGGTGTATATCACCGATCAAGATCGGTGTACCGCAAAGATACATGGACTGGCCAATACTTAAATTTCCAGACTTCACACCTGTCTAATACAAACGGAGATTAGTACGGACCCTACTCTACTCTCGAACAACACTGCTCCAGGTGTACGCTACTCTACTTTCATACTTATTAGAACAGCTACTCACACACGTGATACATTCGTGGCTATGAGGTGTACATGGAGATAATCTACAGGTGTGATATCATTGGGGAACTGTACTGGAATCTCCTTCTTTGATCTCTTGGAGGATTCTAGAGCCCAATAAAAGCATTCCATTAGAACTAGAACATTTGTTCCTGTTGGAACTTCATTCCGCATAACATAAGGTTTGAATATGAGCTCTCACTCATCAACTTCCAGTGCGTTGGTGTCAAGGTGACATAAATTACAAGTACCTCAGAAATCGGAGTGGGTTCGCCTTATCTTTAACTGTGATGTCATTTTGTGTCTCCTGATGGATGTTCAGTTTGCTTGTTTGGTGTGGTTTGTTTGTTTTTCATGGAGTAAAACACAAACAAAACAAAAGCACCCATGTCTTCCAAAGTAATTGACAGAAGAGACCTGCCATCGCCTGGGTATATTAAGTTAGATGTGCCTCAGTCACTTTCATGTATCCAGATAGAGTGTCTATGACTGAAACGACTGAACCTTCTGAAGACTTACACATCCTCGCCGAACAACGTAATCAAACGTACACAAAGATGTGTCACCACTTTCGCACACAGTAATACAGGTCACTACAGCTCACTCACCAGGTCCGGAACTGGTTCTATGCTCAGATTTGACAGTTCTTCAACTTTGTCCAGGTTTTCTTGAGAGAGCATCAGCCTGTTCTCAGCTGCTTCTAGGCGGTGTTTTTGATCGGCCTGGTCCTGATCGCATCGTTGAGAAATATTGTGTATGTGGGCTGTTTGGTCCACCAGTTGAGCTGTCTGGTCCACCAGTTGGTCTGACTGGTTTGCTAATCTGTCTATCTTGACTGTCTGATAGTCTGACTGGCTTGCTAATCTGTCTATCTTGACTGTCTGATAGTCTGACTGGTTTGCTAATCTGTCTATCTTGACTGTCTGATAGTCTGACTGGTTTGCTAATCTGTCTATCTTGACTGTCTGATAGTCTGACTGGTTTGCTAATCTGTCTATCTTGACTGTCTGATAGTCTGACTGGCTTGCTAATCTGTCTATCTTGGCTGTCTGATAGTCTGACTGGCTTGCTAATCTGTCTATCTTGACTGTCTGATAGTCTGACTGGTTTGCTAATCTGTCTATCTTGGCTGCCTGATTGTCTGACTGGCTTGCTAATCTGTTTAGCAAGATTGTTTGGTTCACAAGTTGGGCTGCCTGATTGTCTGACTGGCTTGTTAATTTGTTTATCTGGGCTGTTATTCGAAATGTGAAGCTGTTTAGCAGTTCTGTCAGTTTCTCGAAATGACTCAGTACCTCAGCTGTTTAAAAAAAAAAAAAAAACGATATATTCTCAAAGTTGTCTCTCATCATATTTATTTGTTCTGTTATATTTAGTGTCCACAGAAACCAGACTGACCAACTCTAGAGATGCAAACAAATGCTAAAACAGATAATACTAGAATATAATACTATAATGTAATAATAATAATAGTGATAATAGAATAATAGTTATATAATGAGAGACGATTATTTATTCATAAACTCGGGAGGGGATGATCATGAGAGAGGAGTATGAGTTTTAGCAAACTGAAATTACAAGAAAAATATAAGTGGATTATGGTCTCAGAAAGATAGACTGATACTGCTCAAAATTAAGTTAAGACCTATCGACATGGTAATTCTACAGATGTATGCTCCAACAACTGATTATAGTGATGAACAGCTAGAAGAATATTATGATGACCTATAACAAACACTGAAAGTCTTATAATCATCAACATTCCTAATTGTCATGGGAGACATGAACGAAAAGGTTGGATAAAATTAAAAATAAGCAGATAGTATGGAAACATGTTATAGGAACCAGACACATCAGAGGAGATCGGATGATAGTTGTGTGAAGAAAACCATCTTATTATTTGTAACACATTTCGCCAACATAACCACAAGAAGCTGTATGTGTGGAAAGGCCGTGGAGAAACCAAACTGACTACATTATGATTAGAAATAGATGTAAAAACAATGTTAAAAATGCCAAAACACACCCTGGTGCTGATATCAACACTGACCACAAACCTATATTTTAAAATTACAAATAAAACTTAACAAAACATGTAAAAAGACATCGAGACCGCCTCAAATTGATATATCAGCAATGAAACAAGCAGATATAAGTAAACTATACCTAGATGAAGCAATAAATAACTATGATAGGCTAATCTTTGAAAACACGGAACAATATCGACGAGAAAATCCTAAGGAGAAAATTAATACAAAATGGGAATGTGTAAAAACTAGCATTCACATTGCAAAACCCAACTTACCAGTGAAGGAAGAAAGAACAGAAAAACGAACACTATGATAATCATCAACGGAAAGGAGAGGTCATCAATGAACATAAGAATAAACAGGGTGATACTAGAACAAGTAACACGCTCTCCGGTCCCCGATATGGCGGATAGGCATTCATCCGTTAAGGGCTCTGGAATATTTAAGCTTGTGACTACGGTTTGCATTCTCATTTTCCTTATGTTGGACTGGTAGGGCATTTTTCCGTTGCTCTGCTAATGAGTGAATGCGTGGCGCGACACTGTGAGCCGTGAATTTTGTGTGGAATGCTTTTACATCTGCCCGCGGTTGTTTGTAGCGTGAATTGCATGTTCGGGACTCATGGGACTTGTCGATGGAGCTACGAAGTAACTTACCGATTCTAGAGTAGATGTCATTGTGTTCTGAATGGACAATTTTTGTGAGCACTTACCTATTCTGGAGTAACTGTGGTTGTATTCATGTGTGGCGATTTCTGTGAGCACTTACCAATTCTGGAGTAGTTGTAGTTGTGTTTTGGTGTGACGATTTCCGTGAGCACTTGCCTATTCTGGAGTAGCTGTGGTTGTATTCTGGTGTGACGATTTCTGTGAACACTTACCGATTCTGGAGTAGCTGTGGTTGTATTCTGGTGTGACGATTTCTGTGAGCACCTCTGAACGTTCCGACACAGTAACCAAGTCCAGCTGACACTTGTAAACTCCATACAGACAGTCGATGTCATGACGTAACTGTAGAGTCAGGTTTGCCTTCAGACTAGAGATGGTGCCGGTACAACCCATAGAGCTGCTTTTTGTCGTGTCCGTGTACAGGTCTGGATCAAATGTGGACACAGAGGCTAGTCTTAGCTCCGAGTTGACCCGCGTGATGTCATAGATGGTCATTTCTACAAACGAGGCCACGTCATGGTCAGTGTGGGTGAAGTCAGCAAGACACTGAAGATGTCCGCAGAAGTAGTTGTCCGGATGTCTTTCCATAACAAACTGGACACCTGGAACGAGTGGTTAGTGTTGTGAAATCTGCATGGCTCTAGAGCATGTCACTGTATTGATGTGTTATCTTCATGAGAGACAGAGACACAGAGACAGAGACATAAAGAGAGAGAGAGAGAGAGAGAGAGAGAGAGAGAGAGAGAATGAGAGAGAGAGAGGGAGAGAGAGAAAGAGAGAGAGAGACAGAGAGAGAGAGAGAGAGGTAGAGAGAGAGAGAGAGAGAGAGAGAGAGAGAGAGAGAGAGAGAGAGAGAGAGAGAGAACGAACGAACGAACGACCGAACAGACTTTATTATCAAAGGTTAACAAACTGGGCACGCAGGCCCGTCTTACTTACGACCCTTCCAATCTCTCATTTTTCGTTCATCAATAGTGCATAGGAAAAACATCGTCAAATGAATTTTGTAAACATAAACAATGTATATTACCATGTTATGAGACACATCCACCACACACCCACACATCCCCCATTCACCCTCACATCCCCCACCCAACCACACACACACACACACACACACACACACACACACCTCAGGCACACATACATTCCCCTACCCATCCACCACATCCCCAGACCTACATATCTCCCCACCCACACACACTCCCACCAACCATACATCCTATCCACCCACACCCCAAGCATACATACTTTTCCCAACCCACACATCCCCCACCTACACACATATCCCAACCGACTCACATATTCTCCACCCGTCCCATTACCCACCAACAATCACCTACCCACATGTCCTCCTCCACCCACATACGTCCAACCATCCAGCAAACACACATCCCTCAACCACACATCCCCCACGCACACGCACACACATCTACCCGCCATCTCACATATCCCGCACCTACCCACACACAAATTCCGCACCCACCCACATAATCTCCCATCTCCCCCAGTCCACTCACAGATCTCGAGCCCACCCATACAAACATCCCCAACCATCTCCTAACCTACACACACTCATCCACCCACATATCCTCTACACATCCACACATCCTCCCCCCACTCATCCCGCAACCACACATCTATTAACCACACATCCCTTAAGCACACAACCTTACCTATATACAATCACCCACCCACACATCATCTACCCATCCACCCATCCCCCAGCCAAACATCCCTTAACCACACACCCCTACCAATACACACCCCCCATACACACATCTTCCCACCCATACACACATCCCTCACACTCATCTATACCCACCAACACTTCCCCCATTGACAAGAAAGAGAGAGAGAGAGAGAGAGAGAGAGAGAGAGAGGGAGAGAGAGAGAGAGAGAGAGAGAGAGAGAGAGAGAGAGAGAGAGAGAGAGAGAGAGAGAGAGAGAGAGAGAGAGAGAGAGAGAGAGAATATATTCGTGTATGAGTGAATGTTGATAGTGTGTTTGTGACTGTGAGTGGGTATGTGTGTGTGTGAGGCAATGTGCGCGTGTGTTTTAGAGTGGATGTATGACGTTGAGAGATTGTGAAAATAACGTGGGTAAGGTAATCGGTAAGTCGCACATGGCTGTAGAAAAATAACTACACATGATAACAACATGAAATCAGTTTATTTGTATACATACTTTGTCCCTTTATTTCTCAACATAATTTTCACAAACATTGATGCACTTATCCCATCGTTTTGTCAGTTCTTCCAAACCGGCTTCACAGAACTGCGTGCTTTGTGTTCATTTACTGGCCATCCCACATAACTGTGTGACTTACTTATTGACTCGCCCGCGCATCTTTTTCTATCTAGCTATGCTCCTCTTTATGGGACACAGATTTGTCAGCATAAACACTGACAACCCACCTTGGCGGGAGACATTTCGTGAATGGCGCAGAAGTTGAAGGTGAAGTGAAAACGTGGTTTAGAAAACAGAGCACGCAGTTCTGTGCAACCGGTTTTGGAGGACTGACAAAACGATGGGGTAAGTGCATCAATGTTGGTGGAAGTTATGTTGAGAAATAAAGTGACAATTTATGTATAAAAATAAACTGGTTTCAAGTTGTTATCATATTTAGTTATTATTTTACAGCCATTTGTGACTTACTTATTAACTTACCCTCGTATATATGTATGTATTAATGTGTGCATGTAGGTATGCATTATGATGATTGGTGGAATTATATTGTTAGACTTGTAAATCGGTCAGTGATTGGTAGAATCATATTTTTAATCTAGTAAAAGGCCAGTGACTGGTGGATTTGTATTGTTAGAATTTTAACATAATTTAAAAAAAAATTAGAATACACCTTTGGTAAGGATGGCTCTCATGTCCTTTCAGGACCCAACCCCCACTGGTCCAAGTCTGACACCCAGCTCGTGCCTGTGGCTCCTAGTAGCTGTCAGCATGCGACAGCGGCCACCCCCGAGCATTAGCTGTGAGAGGCTGGCTAAACCAGGCATGGGTATCCGATTTGGTGTCAAACCAAGAGGTAAACTAGGGTATGCCTACCCAGCATGTGAAGACAGGATTCGGCAGACTGCGCGGAAGAAATCATTCCTGATTCAACGGGCAAGACGGCGTTTACCTGCAAAGCGTTGTGGAACGTAATGAGCACGGCAAGGCACGTAGAGCGCCCTGGTCATCCACTGCACCTGTATTCGTCTCCAATCGTCTCGACTTGTCTTGCCACTGGACTCAGGCGAGAGAGTGAGGCCGACGAATTGCGCAACTCTTCCTCACTTTAATGCAAGTCATCGCGCAAGTCATTCTTCATCCAACGTCACATATCACCTTCAAGCCCTGTGGCGATGGGCGAGCGGCAAAGCGGCAGGCGTGGGTACGCTGGCAGCCGTAGTCGCAGACCTGCACACAGGCGGCTCAGGCCATATGGTCGTCTTCTACTGACCGGAGCAGCAGTGGGATTCGGCAGCCCCCTGAGCGACTGAGCAGCCCTCTATAGGAACACACTGCTCACCTCCATAGCATGAGGAAGGGGCTAGAAAAGGTGCCCTAAACATTGTCTACTTCATCACTACCTAACCAGCTAGCCGCGGTTGGTGGGTACCCTAACTGCGGTCGACATACAAAGAAAGATAAAACAAGCAAAGCTAAAAGAGTAAACCATATTCCCTTAACAATTGGAACTTGGAATGTACGCACCCTACTTGACAGAGACGGCGCGTCGGGTCCAGAGAGACGAACAGCACTGATTGGGAGAGAGCTGAGCAGGTACAACATCGACATTGCAGCCTTGAGCGAGACACGACTTGCAGAAGAAGGCCAAATCTGTGAAATTGGTGCCGGCTACACATCTTTCTGGAATGGAAGGAAAAGCGAGGAAAGACGCCAATCTGGTGTGGGATTTGCCATTAAGTCGGCCATGGTCGGCAAATTAGCTGGATTTCCAAAGGCTGTAAACGACAGGCTCATGACCATGAAGTTGCCTCTGCTGAATGGAAGGAAGCACGCAACCATTGTGAGTGTCTACGCACCAACTATGACCAACGAAGATGATGTCAAGAACAAGTTCTACGAGGACCTGCACAATGTATTAACATCTGTTCCCAAAGGAGACAAACTTATACTCCTTGGGGATTTCAATGCCAGAGTAGGCACGGACACCACCTCTTGGAGTGGCATTATTGGAAAGCATGGAGTCGGAAATTATAACAGCAATGGACTCCGCCTCCTTCAGACATGTGCCGAACATGATCTCCTGATTACGAACACAATTTTCCGTCTCCCCATGAGAAATAGGACATCGTGGATGCACCCTCGCTCGAAACACTGGCACCTCATTGACTATGTCATCGACAGAGGAGTGACAGACAAGACGATCGAGTGACAAAATCCATGTGAGGTGCCGAATGTTGAACAGACCATCGTCTCATTGTCTCGAAAATGAACATCCACATCAGGCCACCACGGCGTCCTCAAGGGGCGAAAATGCAAACAAAGCTAAATGTCACCCGCCTAAACAGCAAGAAAATGCAGCAGTCGTTTGAAAATATGCTGGAAGACCGCCTCAAGCCCAACGCCGAAGCTAAACAGGATACAGAAACAGAATGGAGAGCCATAAAGGACACAATTTACAACACTGCTATGGAAATCCTGGGTCCAGCCCCCCGAAAGCATAAAGACTGGTTTGATGAAAATTCCGAAGACATCAACCAAGTGCTGGCCGAGAAACATCTTCTCCTCAAGGCACATTTGAATGACCCAAAGTCAACATCAAAAAAAGATGCTTTCAAGAACATTCAGAGAGTAGTGCAGCAGAAACTTCGGCACATGCGGGACTCCTGGCTGAGCAGCAAAGCTGATGAAATTCAGGGCTTTGCTGACAGACACTATATGAAAAACTTCTACGAATCACTGAAAGCGATCTATGGACCTTCATCACCAGGCATAGTTCCCCTCCTCAGTGCAGATGGGGGAACATTGGTGTTTGGTGATTTCGAAAGTTTTCACGACTCACATCCATGTGTTGCCACAGGAAAGATGCATGTTCTCTACACTGTTACTTTGACTTGTTCGATAGGTTCTTACTGCCGTTGAGTAAAATAAATGGGAATATTCTTAAACAAGTGAATCGGTACAATTATCTCGGAACAGTCATAACATCTGATGGGAGATGCCTTGAAGAGATCAGAACAAGAATCGATGTGGCGAAGGTAACCTTTTGCAAGATGAAAAACATACTAAACAATAAAAAGATGTCAATTGCTACGAGAAAATGAGTGTTGAATTTCTACATAGAACTGTACTTTTGTATGAATGTGAAGCGTGGGCAAAGAACAGTCAAGCCCAAAAACAACTGATGGCTGCGGAAATGTGGTTTCTGAGAAAAATGCAAAGAATACCATAGGCAGACAGAAAAACCAATGACCAAGTCCTACAAGGAACAAAGGAAGATCGTAAACCGATTAGAAAAATTAGACGTAGATAGTCAAAATATTTTTGATATGTTACGAGAAGAATTAAATTGGAAAACTATGTGACAACTGGCAAGATCTATTGGACGAGAACCAGGCGAATGCAGAGAAATAAATACCTGAATGGCTTGACCATTGTGGCATGGTCGAGACAGAACACTAAGCTGATCCACGACTCTGGTGATCGAGTGCAATGTCGAATCATGACCGTCCACGCTTATCGGCATAGCACATGATGGATTTTAAAAACAAATTTCGCATATCCTTTTTACAGGACATCGCTTTCAACATCAGCATTTTCAGCTGATTGTTGATCTTTTGGCAAGATTACGCTCAGTAGTTTGCCATTGCTTTCTTAGCGGCCGGCTCAGTTATCCCGCAAGTCACCAACGGGGGACGAACCGCTCCCAGTTCTCGCCCGCTACGAGACTGCGTGATAAACGGGATTACGGAGAAAGTGTTGTAACCCCTCGGCCAGAGAGACCGGCAACATAATACTAGAGACTGAAAATGACAAATAAATGTAATTAAAATGACAGAGCACGGTTTTGGAGCATCAACAGTGTATACATCCAGCCATAACACGATTATCGATTTGAGAAGAATACAGTTAGACAAGAAGCACACATTCACAGAATTGGTAAACGAGAAACTGCTACAAGGGACGGTTAGAAAGTAACACATCATAATGGATAATGGATTATGAAGTTTACGTTCAGTTGTTTGTTACTGCATTCTGAACGACCGACACTCATACCATGATTGGAAATCATCACAAGGCAAGGAAGCAGAGGTGTTTCCAAGGCACCAGGGACAGGTTCTATACTGGCCAAGACCTACTAACACGTCCTAGTCGTGCATCCTGGGCAACAGGTCCCTTCAGGGTCCTGGCTAACGTAGTAGGATCGCTGATTCTTCCGAAGTCGGAGAGTATCTGCCTGCATGGCGAGGAACCACCATTCTGCATACCAATAAGCCAAACATAGGACAACGGATACTCACGCAAACCTCAGTCCAGTTTGAAATCACACAGATGTTGGACAACAGAAGGTCTTCATCATATATATATCAGAAGGTCTACATACAGAACATTGCGCGGAGTTCACAGCCAGCGAACACAAGCAAGCAAGTATCACAAGGCAGTTTGTTTCAACATCGTCTGCAGATGATTATGAACGTGGAGTGCGGGGTTGCGTATCTCATTAACTACCTTTGATAAAATATGAGCAATATACTCTAAGTTAGCAAACGACAACTCTCAGTGTTTCATACACTAACAACTGACAAGCCTAGAGCAACATGAGGCAGTAGAAATTACCTAGTGAGACTGAAAAACTGATAAATTGTACGGAATGATAAAATTAAAGAAAAGTGACTCTGATGGATTGACATCGTGTTTCAGATGGCAAAATGAATGAAATATGAATTAATATGACTGACATATTGTATCAAATGTTTACATTAACAAACCTAAAACACAAACATTTTCAGTGCCTACAGAAAATGTAGGTTTGAAGCTAACAAAAATTGATGACGTTAAGTGGGAAGTTGGGATCCGTCACAATTATAAATTAATATGTAGCAGAGATGTTGTACTGTGCATCAAATTAAATGGGGATTGCATGAGGAAAAATAATGTATGTAACCACATAACAGATACGGGAAGCCAAAGACGAATCATCATCCCATGACACTTGATCAGTTAACATAAACCTACACGACCGGGACAGTAGTGCCACCTCAACCCCACTAGTTGTGTTGCGGATCTATATTCAACAGTGAATTGTAATACATAACACACAAACGATAGGTTGCGCGGATGAGCTGTATCCTGGAGTGTGGCTCCATGGACCATGAACGAAGTACGCAGAAGATATCATGGCGGGAAAGGCATACAACGGTTCATAGTATGCAGCGGGCGTGGAGGCGTCGGAGGCAAACGCCAGGTGCTATGATATATGTTGTTATGCACCGGGTGCACGCTGCTCTCCTCCCCGAGGGAGTAAATGGTAGGGGGCTTTGGGAGCAGGCACAGTTCGCAGTTGGTGGACAAGCACAGAGGCAACGTAGTCTCGAAATATGGTTCGAATGCACGGCAGGAGAAAGACACCCGGAGTCATGACCCGGGTTGGCCCGCCCCAGAGAGTGTCAGGAAGGTGCAGGAAAGACACATTCAGGGAATGAATGAATCACCAAAAAAAACGAGATGTAGATTGTGAGCTTTACTAAAAAACGATTACAAAAGACAAATTGGACGTTGCGGCCAAAGCCTTCGTCACCACAGGACAAACACATACAAACAGACTCAAACCTACATGAAATACACTATGACAATATTAAACTAATTAAAGGTACTTATCTGAATCCATTGCTTGGAAAGCCCGACACGGCGTGGGGCTGTAAGTGGATTAATCACCCTATTAAACCCTATTAATCACAAGCTCACAATCTACTTCTCGTTTTGTGGGTGATTCATTCATTGCCTTTTTAAGCTTTACTGCAGTTCCCCTCATTCTTGTTTACCACATTCCTGGAATGGAGACCACATCTGATGATCAGAAGCCTTCTGTCGTGCTTGCACCGCGAATGAGATTATATCATTCGTTTTTTATATTGTATTTTGAGGCCGCCACATTAACTGCCCGTTCCGCTGCGAAGGTGTTACAGACGCAGCTCGTGATCCGTATACCCGCGTTCGAAACACGGCTGTGGGCGATTTGGCAGCAGACTGCCTTACGTTAAACCCCCCAAAAAATTATATGGGTCCCGGTCGTTCAGAAAGCAATGGCAATCTACTGAACGTTAACTTGCGAAGAAGATCAAACGGCACAACATACTGGGGTTGACTGCGACGTCTTGTAAAGCTGCATCTTTAGCTGCATCTATCTAGATGCATACTGTAGCGTTATCAATCAGCTCTCTTCTCTAGGGGATCGCTTTATCGTACCGGGTTTATCCCATATGGCTCAGACTCTTTCCGTAGAGCGGCCTGACGAAAGGGCCGAGCAAAACACGAACTTCATATCTACAGCGACCAACCCCAGGAGTCTTCGAGAACATTTCACTCGGATGTCGTAGCCCAGAGTCGAACCCACAACTGTCGGAGCGCGAGGCAGGTAGTTTAACCACTTCTCCACGCAGGCCTCCCTGCTTAGTTGTATATCATATGAAGTGAATACATAAATTATACTCTGGCTGAAATACTTAAAACTATGTGTATTAGATTTAGTTTAAAACTAAACTAAACTTAAAACACAGTCGCGATATTGGTCCAATGTGGAGCAAACGTTATCCCCTCGGGAAAACGGAAAAAAAATATTAAAACAAAATCTTCCTGTTTGCACAACTTTGGTTGGAACCTCTTGATTGCTGATATCTCGATATATTTAAGCAAGGGTTTATTGTTCGTCGAAAACAATATCTCCCCCGATGTGTCTCCACCTTGCCGTGGTGGGGGAGCTTGCGTGTCCCATCGACACCATGTACTTGCCGATGGATGAAAAACTACATATCGGACAGCATATGGGATAGGGACCAGACTAAGAGAGACACAACCTGCTGCTCTGCAGGTAGACTGAGGATAACAGTCAAAATTCAAGCTCCGGCGCACGAAGCCACAATCTTGGTCCAGATACTTACACAAACGCCTCCACCGATAAATGGAGGTGAGATACTGGGCACGCTACATGCCCAGTTCAGATACTTATCCGAAGGCTCTCAGTTGGGGGATATGAGGGATCCCCGGATGAGAGGGCCTGGCCGTTTCTCGCTCACTGCTGTACGGAGGTAAGGTGCTGAGCCAGCAGCACATGTAGCCTACCTCGTGAGCGAGTACTAAAAGGTGGAAAAACACCTCGGTCGCACGTTCAGATGAAAGTCTTTAACCGTACTCATGGAGTGAGTGTAGTCAAAGGTGGAAAATTGTCTCGATGACACGAAATGGAACGCCTGGCTTGCGAATCCATTACGTGGCAGACCAAAGGAAAAGCTTGCTGTGTGGAAGTCGAAATAAGAGTCTAACTTTTCTCGAACCTGAGGAAGGCTAACCTCATTAAAAATGCCCGCTGAAGCCGGAAGTGCCAGCCTACGGGCGGCAAAATAAAAATGGCACTACGCAACTACGTCCGAGTGAAATGTCTTTCGTGACTGGAAAAGCTCTAACTAGTCTTCCCTCGTGCTAGGAAAATCTACCTTGTTTGCCTGGAACAGCTCTGAAGGGCACAGAGACAAGCACATGTCCGAACCGTAAAACTCGAACCTTTTGCAGACTGGCCTGGTTTGTGCGGGAGCGGCCCGTGGTGAAGGAACGCCCAATATATTGAAGTGAGGATTTAAAGCAGCCATGAGCAGGACGTGACGATTCCCTCGATGAGCCCACGACCAGGGCGCTATGTGTCGGCCCTGCAAATATGGAAGCAACCTTGGATGGCGGAAAATGCTATGGACTGTCCCTGCCTTCCTTTGAGGGATGACCGTTGTCTTCGACCGTTCCAACTTGGCCAGCTGGGTTGTAGATGGCACCACAAAAGTGAGAGTCTCCCATGAATGCTACCTGGTCCAAAAAAAAATAGCACGCTATCGTCGGATGTGTTGGCCTACGGGTTTCGGCCCAAGGGCGCATAACAGACACACCGCAATCACATCTGAAAAAACACTACGGATGAACGAAAAGAAGAGAAGAAGAAGAAGAAGAAAACAATATATGGAATATCTTTTCTTTGTTAACTTTATGGGAGGTATTAAGTAGAAGTTTCTATATTGCTGAGTCTGGAGTTTTAAGACATGTCTACTCCTCTGGGATACCTGGAGAATGAATTACTCTCGTTGTTGTTTTCATGGTTAACTCTCTTTTTTTTATTTAACCTAAGCTGGTGTGTGTTCGGTTATTCGATTTGCTAAGTGTCGTTCGGACTATCAATGTATGTTTTATATGTCTTCTAGCAGTTTCATTTGAGAAAGAAAATAGTAACCAGCTGAGTGATGATTTTAATTTACATAATAGTTGTACAAAATTGAAAACTTCTTATGATTTGCCATGTTTAACTCAGTAAGTGTTATGTAATTATTAATGGCCTTAAGTAACTTCCCACTTCTGCCGTGAGCTTATATATCCCCGAAATATTGATATTGCGTTATAATACAACATGTCTGCTACCATATTAACACCTCTTAAACCATAACTGGAAACGCCTGCACTTCTAACTTTTCGTCTTTCTTTTTTGTTTGGTCCTAACATACTTTTTGTTTGGTCCTAACATACTTTTTGTTTGGTCCTAACATACTTTTTGTTTGGTCCTAACATACTTTTTGTTTGGTCCTAACATACTTTTTGTTTGGCACCGAATCCGTTAAATGTTCGTTAATAAACTGGACACACCTTGGCCGTGTGGTCCATTTTCTCAGTATGATGCAAGTCTTCGAAATGCCGCCCTTTTAACTGGTTTTTCTTTTAAAAAATGTCGCTCCCTTATGCCGCAGCCTTACGGTGCCGCCTGATGCGGCCGTCTCTCTGTATCATAGCACGGCACTGCCCTGGGACACCCATTATAATCCGGTGTGTTTGTTATTGAACCCATGCTTGTTTAATTATAAAATTATGAGATCTATGATGTTATTTCAATAGTTAGATACGAATTTTGTCCTTATTCCATTGACGTGGGTTAATGTGGATGACAGACCTTGCTAAAGAATACAGCTTTTAATATTTGTTACACTTTGAAAATAAAGTCCGTTCGTTCGTTCGTATCTTTAAGGATATCTAGTATGTCATGTCGGCTCTATGGCAGACGATTTGGAAGACTTACGTTGGTTTCCATACAATGGTTTGAGTGCCTGTCGTTCAGGAAACAATGGCAAACTACTGAACGTAAACTTGCCCAGGAATCACATTCAGCCAAGAAGATGATGGAGTGGACTGCTGTGTCCTGTAAAGAATATGCAATTAACCTTTACGGTGGTCGTGCGTCAAGGTAGACGTGTTCCTTCATGAATGAACTGTCGTCATTTAGAGATATTGGAGGTGATAGGTTTGAATCCCAAACACTATAGCGTTCAATTGTTATGTTCTCCAATGCATTCTCTAATCTCTACTTTATTCTTCTACTTCAATAAGCCTCCAACAAAAACAATGTGTGTTTATGAAGTGTTTGTTTATGAATTTATGAAGTGTCTACTTGACCTATCTGAACACAGCTCGCGGCGCTGTATTTTGAGATGAGTGTCAACCATCACGTAGTCATCATGCATATCTGCGTGGTGGAGATAGATCTTTATGTCAGGAACGTGTTTATATTGAGACCATACAATTTCACAGATCCTAGCAGATACAGGTTGGTAGGCAAGTCACGTTATGTTGCCTTCTGTATTATCAGTGCTCATCGCTGTCTTGTATTTTCTCAGTGTTCATTGTTCTCTTCTATATTCTCAGTGTTCATTGTTGTCTTCTATATTCTCAGCGTTCATTGTTGTCTTCTATATTCTCAGTGTTCATTGTTCTCTTCTATATTCTCAGTGTCCATTGTTCTATTCTATATTCTCAGTGTTCATTATTGTCTTCTTTATTCTCAGTGGTCTTTGTTCTCTTCTATATTCTCAGTGTTCATTGTTGTCTTCTATATTCTCAGTGTTCATTATTGTATTCTATATTCTCAGTGTTCATTGTTCTATTCTATATTCTCAGTGTTCATTGTTGTCTTCTATATTCTCAGTGGTCATTGTTGTCTTCTATATTCTAAGTGTCCATTGTTGTCTTCTATATTCTCAGTGTTCATTGCTGTCTTCTATATTCTCAGTGTTCATTGTTCTATTCTATATTCTCTGTGTTCATTGTTGTCTTCTATATTCTCAGTGTTCATTGTTGTCTTCTATATTCTCAGTGTTCATTGCTGTCTTCTATATTCTGAGTGTTCATTGTTCTATTCTATATTCTCAGTGTTCATTGTTGTCTTCTATATTCTCAGTGTTCATTGTTGTCTTCTATATTCTCAGTGTTCATTGTTCTATTCTATATTCTCAGTGTTCATTGTTGTCTTCTATATTCTCAGTGTTCATTGTTGTATTCTATATTCTCAGTATTCATTATTGTCTTCCATATTCTCAGTGTTCATTGTTGTCTTCTATATTCTCAGTGTTCATTGTTTTATTCTATATTCTCAGTATTCATTGTTCTATTCTATATACTCAGTGTTCATTGTTCTATTCTATATTCTCAGTGTTCATTGTTGTCTTCTATATTCTCCGTGTTCATTGTTCTATTCTATATTCTCAGTGTTCATTGTTGTCTACTATATTCTCAGTGTTCATTGTTCTATTCTATATTCTCAGTGTTCATTGTTCTATTCTATATTCTCAGTGTTCATTGGTGTCTTCTTTATTCTCAGTGTTCATTGTTGTCTTCTATATTCTCAGTGTTCATTGTTCTATTCTATATTCTCCGTGTTCATTGTTGTCTTCTATATTCTCAGTGTTCATTGTTGTCTTCTATATTCTCAGTGTTCAGTGTTCTATTCTATATTCTCAGTGTTCATTGTTCTATTCTATATTATCAGCGTTCATTGTTGTCTTCTATATTCTCAGTGTTCATTGTTCTATTCTATATTCTCAGTATTCATTGTTGTCTTCGATATTCTCAGTGTCCATTGTTCTATTCTATATTCTCAGTATTCATTGTTGTCTTCGATATTCTCAGTGTTCATTGTTCTATTCTATATTATCAGTGTTCATTGTTGTCTTCTATATTCTCAGTGTTCATTGTTCTATTCTATATTCTCAGTATTCATTGTTGTCTTCGATATTCTCAGTGTCCATTGTTCTATTCTATATTCTCAGTGTTCAATTTTGACTTATTTCATCATAAGTAAGGGGTCCGGTCCCTACACCGGACATTTGGTCTAACATGCTGTTTTCCTTTCCTTGTCTTTGTGATGTAAATTACAAGTACCTCTGAAGTCAGAGTGGGTTCGCCTGATGGCAAGGGACCCTGGTAATAGGAATAGTTTATCCACAAAATCCATTCCACTGCTTCTAGAAGTAGTGTATATGGAATACGCCTGAGGTCAGAGTAAACCCAGAAATATATTGTCAGTGTTCATTGTTGTCTTCTATATTCTCTTGGATAATTGTTCTCTTCTATATTCCCAAAGTTAATTATTGTCGCGAGGTGAATCATACATGTGAATTTTGGTACGGCTCAGTGCAGATACTCGAATGGATATATTTTGGGGATGGGTGAGAAATGAATGCGTGACCTTAATTCGCCAAATTAAAGCAAAGATTGAGGTCATTGGGTTATGTTGTTAATGGAGTTATTTGCATATCATTTTCAGAACGTCGCAGTCATCTCCAGCATTTTTTGGCTGTTTGTAATTTCTTGGCAAGTTCTACGTTCAGCAATTGGCCATTGCTGTCCGAATGACCGACACTCGTATCAGTGTATGATAACCAATGCAAGCCGGTCTGCTGCCAAAGAGCCCGCAGCTGTGTTATGAACGCGGTATGTGGGTTTCGGAATCTCTTCGCAACACCTTGGCCACAGCTTATCTGGTCTTATCGTAGCGAGACCCATAACATTATTTGTACGTTGATCTATTAAGCCTGAAACAAATACAACATATATGCAGAAAATGTTATCATCAACGTCAAATTAGACGGAACCAGAGGCAATTTGATCCACTCGTAATTGGTGGAACTAATATCCAAGAACATAGATATGCAGATGACTCAGTTGTTCGCTCAAATAGAGTGAAAGAGATTGAAAAGCTGATTCTACTTACCCAAAGACAAAATGAAAATCGAAATCCTTTTTCTGAACTTAATCAAACCAAAAGTATTGTCCACGGACAAAATTAGATACCATCTCAAGATTACTATGAACCATGACAAAACTGAACATGCCACAAACTGTGAATATCTTCGGTCCCCAACCAACGGCGATTGGGATTGAACAAGAGAAGTTAGACATATGCTGGTCATAGCAATACATTCATTAAATAGTATTAATGTTTTATGAAATAATATGACATGACATTAGCAAACAAGTTCAAATACCATGTGTGAGAACAAATTTACAGTGAAAACATATGGATGTGTGTCATTGACAGTCTTGCAAATACCACAGAAGAACTTTGGAATATTTGAGCTCAGATGTCACACACCAGTTCTTAGAATATCGTGGGCCTAGAAGAGGGAAATATTAATATCTTCAAACCCCAAAAACAATGAAATAAAACAATTTTATCATTAATCGCTGGACTCTAGACACCTGGCGTGCCTTGTCAGATTGAGAAGACCTGATCATTCGGGGCAACATCGATTTACAGATGTCAGTAGCGGCGATTGAACAAACTTTGAGCTATAGCTTACAATGGGTTACATTGTGATATTCTAGTGTGATAATTTGGTCGCGTCTAGTGTGAGCTGCGTTGTCAAGTAGTTACACACCCGCCTCACACGCCAGTGATCCGGAGTTCGATGCCAGGTCCAGTCTGGGATATGCACTACTGGCGAGCTCAAACGAGAGCGAAACTCGAGTCTAGTTCTTCCAATCCGATGTGGACAAGGCCCAAGGTTCGTACCGGACTACGATAAGTGTTGCAAGTAGTGAGTTGTGCTCAATCTTCAAATATTAGCATTCTTTATGTGTTTTTTTTTTTTGCACATGCTTTTACAGGACATCGCTGTCAACACCAACATGTTACTGCTGTTGTTGATAACTTGGCAACTTTACGTTCAGTAATTTGCTATTGATTTCTGAACGACCGGCCCCCCATACCAATCCGTTAAAACTGGTGTGCTGCCAAATCGTACACAGCCGTGTTTCAAAAGCAGGTAAGCGGAATTACTAATTGCGTCCATAACGCCTTCGCCACGGAGTGTAAAACCTAAATATCAAAGTAAATTTGCTCATAGAGGAGCGGCTGGCCGTGTGGCTGGAACGCCAGATTCTCCTTTGGGAGACCCGGGTTCGAATCCTCGGTAAGGTGTGTATTTATTTTCTGTCGGGGGCAAAAATAGAATCTTAACCTGCACAGTTCGCGGCGACTGCACTAGCCAGGTGGCCTTAATTCTCCAGGCTCATACCCTCCCTCCCCCCCCCCCCCCGCCATACACCGCAAGGTACTATATTGGCAGTAAATTACAGTTTTTGTGATGACTGGCTTATTAAGAATATCATATCTCGGAATCTGAAATATATTGTCCATATTAAACACCACAGTCGCTGGGAAAGAACAGAATATAATTCATGGTTATTGGAAAAAGAGACAAGAGTCGACAAGCACAAACAATGACACATGACTTTGTAGAAGCCTTGGGCATGATGCTACATGATGCTGGAGCTAAAACATAAAGATTCCATTATGCAGGCTCAGGTTCTATTCCTCGGTTAGGTGATGTATTTGTTTCTTCTGTATAGACAGACAAGAAAACTCTAACCTGCACACTTTGTGGGGATTGCCTTAGCCAAACGACCATAACTCCTCAGGCTCAAGACCCCGATATCGTACATAGCAAAGTTCTATAGGCAATAATAACAGCTTTCAACACTGGTGTTATTTGTTTTCAGGCCTCTTGAGTTCCAGGTTCAAGACCTGCATTATGTGAAGTACCATAACTTTGTAACAGATCTGGCATACAACATCAGATTAGACAGCTAGGTCCTGGAAGCTATTCAGCAGTCTGGCCAGACTGTAGGAGCCTCGTTCAGAACGTAAGAGTAGTACATGTGCTTGATAGCATCTGTAGTTAAATTGTTTTAGAAATGTACTCACTGCAACATCATTCTCATCATCATCATCATCAGCACCATCCTTCCTCTAATCATGATAATCATGCATCATGATCATGATCATCATCATCATCATCATCATCATCATCATCATCATCATCATCATCATCATGGGTTAACTTGTCCAGCGCAATGCTTTGCACTACCCCCTCCCCCCTCCCCCCCCCCCTTGTAGAGGACCCCAGAGGTTAATCTCTCCAACTCCCCCTCGAAGAAAGATAACATGCCGTAAGTCAGATGTCATATCATAAGACATGATGTCCTTCTATGAGTCAGATGTCATCTCATGAGTCAAATGTCCTCTCCTAAGTCAGATCTTCTCTCATAATGCAGATGTCCTGTCATAAACCCGATGCCCTGTCATAAATGAGATGTCCTGTCATAATCCAGATGTTATGTTACAAGCTAGATGTCCTCTCATAAGTAAGATGTCCTGTCGTAAGCCAGATGTCAACTAATAAGCTGAATGACACAAATAAATTGTCCTGTCTCAGCTGTCCTCCACTTATTTCTCATCTATATCATTAATCCTCTTCGTGTTTTTAAGGACTCTATTTATTTCTTTTTACGCGTGTGTTCCACAGAAAGAACTGTGCAGGTTAGAATTGTCTTTTTGCCCCCGAAAGATAAAATAACTCCACACCTTACCGAGGATTCGAACCCGGATCTCCCGAAGGAGAATCCGGCATTCTAACCACTCCGCCAGCCGCCCCTCTTTTTGCTAATTGTCGAACCAAATTCTGAACAAGCATTGGAGAATGCAGACAATAGACGTTGTAATTCTTCCCCAGAGTGCGTCGTAATTGCAGCATAATCTGCAAAAAGCAACTCTCTGATGAGTACCCTCCTTATTTTGGTCTTGGCCTTCAATCTCTGAGCATTGTGGAGGCCGCCATCTGAGCGTGAGTGAATGCATATACCACAATCCTGATCATGAAAGGTATATTTCAGTAGGCTTGAAAAGTATATTCCAAAGAGCGTGTGAGCTAGAGCACAACCTTGCTTAAATCCACTATTGATTTCAAACTACTCTAAAGTTGCACCATCAAACTTGATTATATCTTTCATGCCTGTGTGGAACGATTCCACAATGTACAGAAATGTTTTTTTCCCTCTCATATCCTTTTACAGGACATCGCAGTCAACACCAGCATTTCTGCCGATGTGATCTCTTGGCAAATTTACGTTCAGTAGTTTGGTATTGATTTCTGAACGACCGACACTGATACCAACGCAAAGCGGTCCGTGCATTGCAATAGAAGTGTTGGTGGGCAGCCAATCTTCTTTAGTGCCTTGAACCCTCACGACTGACCAAATCATATGCCTTTATGAAGTCGATGATGGCAATAAACAGTGGTTGATTCTGTTCACAGCACTGTTCTAGCATATGTCGCAATGAGAATACCATATCAATGGTAGACCCGTTCTGTCGGAAGCCACACTGTGATTCGGGGTAGTCGTGATCTCCCAAAACTTGAAGTATGTGCAGAACAATTCTGGCAAATACTTTCCCAACAATACTCAGTAGTGACATACCCCTATAGTTGTTATAGTCGCTCCGATCCCCTATATTCTTGTACAGTGTTATAATAGATCACTCTTAGTTTTAAGTACCTCATTTTTCATGTTGAAAGTCACATCATATTTGCCATGTCTGCTTCGTTCATCTTGAGTTTACTGCCTCTTTGCTTGTGTCTCCTGTGTGCGTGTGTGTGTGTGTGTGTGTGTGTGTGTGTGTGTATGTGTGTGAATGTCTGTGTGTGTGTAGGTGTGTGCGTGATATTTATGTTTTAAATAATATTTTACACAACTGGCATTGATTTATTTCGTATTAATATTTCATTTTATTACTTTCAAACTTTCAAGTGGGGGTTGGGGAGGGGGGGGGGGGGGGAGATCCATTGCATAACAACCCGTCTGAATTTAATGGAGTACAGCTCATAAGCGTAGTGATTTATTTTTGCATTTTGGCATTAAAACAGTCTACTTCCTTGTCTATAAAAAGATGTACAAGATATGAAAGGAATCAGCATTGGAGGAAGAAACATCAATACCATTAGATATGCAGATGATACAGTATTGATTGCAGACAATGTGCAGGATCTCCAACATTTAGTATATGCGGTTGTTGCACACAGTGAACAACTAGGGTTAGAATTAATTGTAAGAAGATGCATATTATGGTCGTCACTAGGAAGAACGAAATATCACAATGTAATATACAGATAAATGGGAATATTCTTAAACAAGTGAATCGGTACAATTATCTCGGAACATTCATAACATCTGATGGGAAATGTCTTGAAGAGATTAGAACAAGAATCGCCCTGGCGAAGGTAGCCTTTTGCAAAATGAAAAAAATACTGACCAATAAAATGATGTCAATTTCTACGGGAAAAAGAGTGTTGAGGTCACACAAAGAGAATGCACTTTTCTATGGATGTGAAGCGTGGACAATGAGCAGTTAAGCTGAAGAAATAAACATCTGATGGCTGTGGAAATGTTGTTTCTGGGGAGGATGCAAAGAATCCTATAGACAGACAGAAAAACCACAAAGTCCTACAAGAAACAAATAAAAATCGTAAACTGATTTGAGAAATTAGACGTAGACAGTCAAAAATGTCTGGACATGTTATGAGAAGAAATAAATTAGAGAACTTGGTGACAACTGGCAAGATCGAGGAGAAGAGAACAAGGGGAAGACAGGGAAGTAAATACCTGGATGACTTGACCGCGTGGCATATTCAAGACAAGAATACTGAGTTGATCCTCGACTCTTGTGATCGAGTGAAAAGGCGAATTATGACCGCCCACGCTTACCGGCATGGCACATGATGGATAGATAAAAAGATCAATTGCTGAGGTCACCAAGACAGCACACAAACATGTCCACAATTATTTATTCGCACCTGTAGAAGCAGAATAAAGAAGCAGAGATAATATCAGAAGAACACTCGGTATGTGATGCCGAGGTAGCGGGTTCAACCCCATGCACCGGACTGTGGGATTAAACTGTTGACTTCTCTTCCTTGATTTAAGGACGTAAATTACACTTACCTCAGAATTCTGAGTGGGTTCGCCTGATAGTGAGGGACACTGGTGATAAGGATAGCTAATCCACCACTCGCCGGTCTTCCTGGCCGAGGTGTTAAACGACTTTCTCCGTAATCCCGTTTATCCACGTAAGGGTCTCGCAGCGCACGAGCATTGGTAGCGGTTCTCGCCGCGTTGGTGACTTACGGGATAAGTGAGTCGGCCGCTCAGAAAGCAATGGCAAACTACTGTGCGTAATCTTGCCAAGAAATCAACAACAGCGGTAAAATGCTGGTGTTGACAGCGATATCCTGTAAAGGATATTCGAAAGAAATGTGATAGCACGAAGATGAGAGATGAGAGAGAGAGAGAGAAGTGGCGGAGAGAATAAAGAATTGAAAGATAAAGATTGTCCGTCTTCCGGTTGTAGAGATAACCACTGATTTGTGATTACCCTTGGTTTTATCTACCAACCTCACAAGTATACAGGTACGCAGGTCACGAATACAACACTACCCTAACCGACAAGCACAGTACAGGCACTAAGAAGAATAAGCTAACACTGAATCAAGTTTATTTGTGTGATCAAGAGAAAAAAAAGAGGAAGAAGAGAGAGGAGGGAGGGAGAAGAGAGAGGAGAGAAAGAAAAGAATGATTTGAGGGATATGATATAAGATGGTGTGAAGCCTAAAAGTTCGTTCCTCAGTCGAACTCTGCCTACTACACACTACCTTTGATAGTAAAGAAAGATGAAGAGAGAGGGAGAGAGAGAGAGAGAGAAGGAGAAAAAGGATGAGAGTAAGGGATACGACAGATAGAGGTTCGTGTTTCCGCGTGAGAACAATAGTTAATTACTATTGCACCATCAATGTCTCGTGGTGTACGTTATCAGGTTATAGAAGAGATGTACAGCCTCACAAGGTCTCTAAGCTACTCTACTTATATTACTTCAGACTAACAAGTCGAAATAAAAGACAACTCAATCATATATTTATTTCCTTCTTGAACAATAACAGAGTGACAACCTACAACATAATAGCATAGAGTAATCAATACATGCATTGCAGACACATCTATGTATAATCGACTCCAAAAAAACAACACAATACTGCATGACGCCACAAAGGGGGGGGGGGGTAGATAATGTAATAAACTATACAACCAGATGTTAGGGAATCATTACCTACTATCACCTCCTAACCGCATGAAGAAAAGGACTAAATCTAGGAATTACACCGGCCTTTGTTTCATAACTATCTCTCCGTGGGCTTATCAGTGGTACATGTATTCAGCCCAAACACCCATTGATCCACAGATTGATCCATCAATCCATATACCAAGGGAATTAATTCGCTCCCATCCAACTTGTTCAGCGGGTAACTGTTTACCCAGACAATGTCTGAAACATTATAAAACAATACCCGTGAGTTTTATGTGAGAATAAACCTTAGTCTTTCACTACCTACAAAGTCCTTGACATCTATCTATTCTTTATCTATACTAGTATTAGTATATCTTAGCCATAACATAAATTAAGAACCTTATTGTAAACATAGTAATCTATCGTCTATGTATATTTAACTAACATTATTATAGCCTATTTCCCAACGCGCCGCCTACAGCCAACATTAAGTATTTAACCATTCACCCGAAGATCTGAACTCGCTGCCTGTACGACGCCGGGCCAGCCTAACTACACCTTAGCTACACAACCGCAGAAGCGCGACCTCCTTTCACCTATGTCCAGCTAACAAAAGACACGCATTCTTTCCTGTGCCCGCCCCGTCTCTGGCCAACGATCTCACCTGCCCCTATTGTCTGGTTGACCTAGTGATCGCGAGTGCCTGGCTATCTTCTTCTGTCGTCTGCTGTGTTTGGTCGCTGTGTCTATATTCTTGCAATACTTCCATCTCTTCGTATTTACATGCACTTGCACTAGCCTAGTTCTCATTAATCTTGTAGGCTAATGGCTCAGTTTACATGAACATATACAGTTTATCCACACTCTGCTTATCTCTCCGATTAATATGACTCCCAACACTATAGACCAACCATTTATATATACGTAATTTGCAGGACGTCGCATCCAATCCTAATCCTTTGTCGACTGCTCATAATTATTCGGTAAACTTACCTACAGTAGTTTGCTATAGCTCTCTAAACTAAGATACTTGATTATAATATACAATTAAACTAAGTCTTATGTCAACTTACATTCTTCTTCTGCCATCCAGTGGGTTTTATGGTCGTCCTGGGTTTCATTTGTCTCTGCCCAATCAATCGCTTGTCGTGGATCCCACTTGACCTTATTGTCATATCTGACCTTTAGTCTCCTGCGTGGTTCCATCCGCAGTGTTCCTGGCTATGGTCGTCCTGTTTGACGTTTAGCCATCTACTGCAACTAACGAGCGGTCTCCTTAGCTGGCGGTCCTCTTAACTCAAGTGGCTTTCTTGCACTTTAACGACCCTCGGACTCTGCGTGTCTTTCCCTTCTTTGGCTTATCTGCCTTGGGTAGGTTCCGTTCACAGATCCTTAGTCGCTCTCACTCCTATCAGTGATTCAGACGAATTCTAGCATGAGCGCTTGTCCGTCTTCCTTCACTTCCTCCTCCTACAGATACTATACAGACTTGGGCACGGATTAGCCACAATTTCTGAAGTCCTGTTACTATGTTCCTTGGGCTGCCCCAAGAGGGCTCAGCCCCTTGCCGCTCCCGGAGTCCACTATTAACTGTCCTCTCTCCTGCTCGACTCTCCTAACTGACTGGATCCTCAAGTATATATTACTTCTCGAGTTGGCGCCTTTCTTGAATCACGTGACGTCGCTGTTCCTTGTCATCCAATCAGTACTTCGCGTACCCTGCTTCAATTTGCATCTTATTATTAATCTAACTACCTTCACCCCAATACGACCTTGTTTTTGAGTTCATAGTCCTTGTTTGAGTTCATGCTCCTTGAAGTAGATTTCTCAGCTCAAGCACGTTCCCACTGCTATAAATCTGCCCCTCCGTTGTATTTCTTGCCCAAACTGACAGTTCCCGACAAAGCCTATGCTAAGTTTTGGTTTCATGTTTCCTGAATTTCTCATTCCATTAACAACGAAAGGTAAACTCTCGGTTAGCAGGCCATGATCAAGTCAGCGCCCGGTCACCCATTAATTTTGAACTTATACTGGACGGTGAACTTTCTGTTTCAAAAGGGCGGTATGTGAAAACCATTTTTCCATACTGTCTCATTTGCTTCTTAAAAGAAATTACAAAGTATACAAAGTATCGTGTGAAAACAATTCAAACAATTATGGAAGAATGCAGTCAGGTAGCTAGCATCAAGATAATACCATCAAACTAAGGAATTGCACGCAATTAAACCAATAACTAGTCACATATCAATCAGGGAAATATAATAATAAAGTACGCAAATCTGACAAGAAAGTATATAAATCTACTAAAGATGCACACAACCAACTTCCACCGTCAAATGACCGCCCACTAGTTTACCCAGGCAATCGATCAAGCGACAACGTAGGAGTCCTGTCCCGTGGATAATTGCTCGCCTGCCTACGGGTGCTCTTGTCTGATCACAGCCCGTGTCAGAATGATTTCGCCACTTTCCAATAAAGTCAGGCTCCTTCCAACTTTGTTCGACGCAGTCCTCTGGATGATCCCATCAAACGTGTGTCCTCTTAGCCCACTCTAGTCTTGTGCGACTTTCCTTAATGATTACAATTGCTAGTAGCAATCAATAGTTTCTTTAGGGCGGTTCTTTTTCCAACACTTAAGTCCGTGCTTTCTCTGGTCCTCGGATTTATCTGCCCGACCAGAGTTGCCACAGTCTTATTGGTCTCAACAGCCTTTCGAGTATCTGCACTCGGCTGTCTAGAACTGGCTTATCTCCTCAAATGCTTCTCTGTCCCGCGTATATATATACCGCTTAATTTGGCGGTTCTTTCTGGCATCACGTGACATAGCTCCTCCTTGCCGCGAAGGGCTACCCAATCAGATTTTTAGCTGTACCACATAATTAATTCTACTTAATCCGCTTTATTCTAGATCCCTTGACACCACTAGGTTATAGCTTGCGGTCGAAGACCTTACCTTTTCTGCCTTCGCCTGGTTTGGTTCATTGGGCGTGTCCGTTCCCATATATCTAGCCTAATCCATTGTATTTCTCGCTCATTTGACAGCTCCTATGCTAAGTTCGGCTTCATGTTTCCTGAATTTCTTATTCCACTACAACGAAAGGTAAAGTGTCGGTTAGCGGGCCGTGATCAAGTCAGCGCCCGGTCACTCACTAATTTTGAACTTACTGGACGGTGAACTCTTTGTCGAACCAAAAATATCCCAGTTAATGCTTTCCAGTAAACTCAGGCGCCTAGAGACAATGAAAGCATACTGTCTCATACCCACCTACCAAAAGTTGATGGGTCCCACCATCAATATAGCGTCATTCCTCCTTGAGATCGCAGCCCTGGCTCCGCATCTGACATTCCTCATAAACAATATTGGATGCCTAAGGGGAAAACTCTTTTTGGAACTTCCACCCCAAATAATAATAATAATAAAAAATACTGGTTGCCTCCCCTGCTCTCCCAGTGCATAAGGCAGTTAAATCTTGTTCGTCTTCTGGCGTGCCTCGTAACAACATAGTAATCAAATAATATCATCAATAAAACAGTCCAATCCCTTTCACGCAGGGGATTTCCCCAGACAACAAAATCATTAATCAATGGTTGCACATAGGAACATCAAAAATGAAAACAATATCAGCAACATCAACTCCTTACAGCGCTACTTCCCACTGTAGAAAAAAAATCAAGGTACACAACCATGCTAGCGCCAGAAAAACATTATAACAAGTAAGCCCCCTATTCATGGGGAACACTTCGTTTTTTAGACAGCCGCAGAGACAATTCGAACTACATTCCACATGAAGCAACCACGTCATACCTTGCTAACTATTAAAATATCTCCTACCCACACGTCGAAGTTCTATCACTCCCTTTTACGACGTCCGATCCTCTCAGACCTCCGTCTACTCAGGTCCCCAGGCTCGAACGCGTACCATTCTGGTTTGCCTGGAATGTCTTGGTAAACTTCGACAGCCGCTGGGACATCCGGTTGTGCTGGTAGTCCCAACGTCGTCCCTATGTCCTCTTCTGCTCCGTCCTCGCAACGCCGCACTTCGTGGCCGGCTATCCTAATTAGCGACCCATCTCCTCCAACCGTTTTGATCGCATATGGTCCTCCCGACATGGTGGGTGCCCTAGCAACTATGTACATGTCTTCCGACCACATGTCTTGTATTTTCGCCCTCTCCTTATAGTGGATTCTTTTTCTGACAAGTTCGCCAACTTGCAATGGAATAGAGTTTGCCATTTTGTCACTCCTATCTTTCCTAATGGCGGCATGCTTCTTCAGCTGTTCACTAGCCCGGACGTGCGCGTCACGCAAACGTGAAAGATGCCCTTCCAAATACTCACTTGCATTGGTGTCCCTGTCTTTGGTGCCTGTATTTAAAATGAAGTCCACTGGCAGCCGAGGCTCTTGTCCGAAAATTAGCTAGTGAGGTGAAAATCCTGTCGAGGCGTGAGGCGTCGAGTTATACACCTGCACCACTTCGGCTAAGTGATCAGACCATCTCCTCTTCTCCTTGGCCTCGAGGGGTCTGAGTAAATCATGCATAGTTTTATTAAACCGTTCTGCTTGGCCATTGCAGCGAGGGTTGTACGGAGCGGTGCGACTCTTTTCTATGCCATATGTCTTGCATAACTCAGCAATCACCGAGGATTCGAAGTTCCTACCTTGGTCAGAGTGCAGTCTCCTTGGCACACCCATATATAAAAACCACTTCTCTACTAAAACCTTCGCCACAGTTGCTGCTTTTTGGTCTCTGGTTGGGACAGCAATAGTAAATTTAGAGAAGACATCTGTGATGACCAACACATTCTAAAATCCCCTTGAGTCCCTCTCCAGTAGCGTAAAGTCCATCGCTACTACTTCAAACGGTCTCGAAGCTAACAAACTACCTGCCGGTCCCTTAATCTTGACCGGCGGTGGCTTCGCTACATTGCACCTGTGGCAACTTCTACAGAATTTATCTACATCTGCAGTAATCCCTACCCAGAAGCACCTGCTCTTCAAAATATTTATCATCCTATCTCTCCCCTGAGAGTATCTCAGAGTATCTCCAGTATCCTCAGCCTAAGTATCTCCGGTATCACTAATTGCAGCAACTCTGTCCTACCCGTCCCCTTGATTTTCCTATACAGCAACCGATCTAATACACATAACTTCTTACGCTGCCTCATCCACTTCTTCGTCTGATGGGGCAACCTTTTCATAGATTCATTCGACAACACAAGTTTACGCGATACAACATCAAATACCGCATTAATATTTACATCATTTTGCTGCAGTCTCACCATATCTTCCGTTGAGTAAGACGGCAAGGTGTGTGTGGGAAGGACATTAAAAACTTCCGCTGTCCTAGCAGCAGCTTCCACCACACCAACCCCACCGATCATATTTACATCAAGGCATAATTTTGAACATTCATCAACATTATTTACATCAAGGCATTCTAAAAACACATCAGCATTTTCTACATTAAAATCTGCCGTCGGAACGCTACCAACAGTACCAGCTATCCCTAGGGCTGGCGGAATGCATGTTGCTGCAACACTGCAAATGGCGATGTCGCCTTCTTCTTCGTCGTTTTCCCCCGGTTCTTCCAGCGGGAATCGAGACAAGTAATCAGCGTTACCGTTAATCCGCCCAGGCCTGTGTTTTATCACATAATCAAACATAGACATTTGGGCAATCCACCTTTGCTCAATGGCACCCAGTTTCGCTTTATGCCACATAGTTAAATTCATATTGTCAGTGTAAATCTCAGCCTTCCCACCTAATAGAAGGCCACGGAACTTTTCCGTTAATGCCCATTTTAAACATAAAAGTTCCAACTTGGAACTACTTTTTGCATTCCTCTCCGACGGGCGGAGAGTACGACTAGCATAAGCTAACACTCTCTTTGTACCATTCTGGATTTGGGACAAAACAACACCCAGACCAGTGTATGAGGCGTCACACTCTAGAATATAAGGAAGGGTGAAGTCTGGGAAGCCTAGTAATGATGTCGACGTTAGGGCTTCTTTAAGTTTGTTAAAGGCCTCATCGCATTCTGTAGACCATAGCTGCCCGATGGGACTCTTCTTCCTTTTTCTTGGATCTGTGTGCTGCTGGTTTAGCTGAGCTACTAATTCATGGAGTGGCCTAGCTAGTGTGGCAAATTTGGGTACAAACCGGCGATAGTAACTGGCCAAGCCTAGAAATGAACGTAACTCAGTCTGCGTTCTAGGTATGGGAGCTTTTTGGATCGCCAGTACTTTATCTTCTAACGCTCCTATGCCTTCTGCAGACACAGTATGGCCTAGGAATTGCACCTTTTTCTTGCAGAAATTGCATTTAGCTGGGTTTAGTTTCAATCCCAACACCTGTATCCTATCAAATATGGCCTCTAGTTTTACTAAATGTTCACTAAAATCTCTGGAGTACACAAGAATGTCATCTAGGTAAACTAAAAGCAACTTAAACATATAATCATGAAGCGACGACTGCATTAGACGTTGGAATGTACTAGCTGAATTCGCCAGTCCCATTGGAAGTCGTGAATATTCATATAACCCAAAGGGTGTAGTGAACGCTGTCTTTTCCTGGTCTGCTGGATTCATCGCCACCTGGTAATAACCGCTAGCTAAATCAAGAGAAGAAAAAAATTTCGCGCCCCCTAACGCATCTAAATAGTCATCTACCCTTGGAAGTGGATATGCGTCCTTTTTAGTTTTTATGTTCAGGGCCCTGTAGTCGACGCACATTCTCAATTTGCCATCCTTTTTTCGGACCAGGACTATGGGAGACGCCCAAGGACTACAGCTCTCCTTTATAATCTGCTTATCTAACAATCCCTGTAAATGATCTTTCACTTCTTGATACAGGGCAGGAGGAATCCTCCTGTACGGCTGTTTTATGGGGACTTCATCCGTCAAAAGTATGTTATGGGTTACCCTGTCAGTAAACCCAATGTCGGTGTCATCTTTCGCGAATAGGCAGTCGTATTTTGCTAACAGTCCCTCAAGTTGCATCCTTTCCTCATCGCTTCCCTCAAATTCAGTCAAGTCAAAAAGGGGCTTGTCTGGTCTCTGCTCCCCACTGTCTGGTTTAGCAGACAACTCTATTTGTTGCGTTCCTACCACTCTAAAATGTCTAGTCAGGTCAATTGTGGCATCAGATATCTCCCCCACCTGAGTACCTCTCGCTAAAAACACATCTTCGTCACCCATGTTAACTATCTGTATTTGGCACACGCCCCCCTCTAACCTAGTAAAGCAGTAAGGCAGAATTAAACCCTTGTGGTCAAGGTCCCTGGCTGGTTCGAACACGACCGTTCTGTCTGTTAACCCCGCGCGACCCCTAACTAGCAGGACAGCCAGCGAGCGGGCAGGTATGTGAGTCCTGGCCTCTCCTGTCACCCACACTTTCTTCCGATCTAGGTCAACACTTGCATTGTTGTCTGCTGGCCTGTTGAACTGAAAAAACCTGCTAACATTTGGCAACTCTGCGAGTACATTCATCCCTAATATACAAGGCGTTTTGTTCTCTGTGCCCCTCAAATCTTTTAAAACAAAAATTCCACATCTATCAACACTATCAGTCCCTATTTGCACACTGGTACTGATGTACCCTAAATATGGTATTGAAACGCCATTTGCTGATGTTAATCTAATGTACTTATCTACATCTAACCTATAATGTCTGAAAAGTCTATTGAAACACTCCTCTGAAATCGTGGAAACTTGTGAGCCAGTGTCCAGAACACATCTTACATTTTCTACCGTCAATGCTTATCATTGTCTCTGGGCGTTCGCCTAGCATTTTTATTGGTGAGTCCTTGAACCTTCCCGCCGCGGCCTGACTCGTAGCTGTACGGGATTCTAGTTTAAATGTGCCCTACAAAATCTGGCAATATGTCCTACCCGGCCACAAAGATCACAACGAATCTGTTTTTGCTGTCTCTGGGACCTTGGCTGGGGCTGTCCCCGGCCGTTCACAAGATGCGACAATTGCATTTTTAACTGCGCCATCTCCCGCTTAAGTTCATCTACCTCGCCCGGCTGTTCATGTGACCCCCTACTGTCATTTTCTGCTGGAATGCCCTTCTGTTCGTTGTTTCGGCCATGCCCAGTGCTCTGCTGTCTGTGGTCGTTGTTACGATTCACAACCGTGGCTTCAACGTTGTACACCTCAGTCTGCGGAGTGTGTTTAGCGCTGGCCCATCGCACTGCACAATCACGAGCAGCTAGAAACGACATGGAAGGCTCGTCAATGAGCCTTTCTTTTATCATCTGCCGAGGTAAATCGTCTCTCAACTGCGCGACAAACTGGTCTCTGAGCATTGACTCGTGAAAAGGTGAGACGTTCTGTCTCTCTTGTGCGCAGACCACCTCCTCGAATTCCCGGTGCAATTTATGTGAGAAGTCGACGATCGACTCCCGGCTACCTTGTCTGGTGGAGAAAAATGTCGCCGTTAGTTCTTGGAGGGTTCGTTTGTCGCCGTAGATGGTCGCTAAAACCTCCAACATCTTTTCGGGGTCCTTCTCAGAGGTGTGCAGCTTTAACTCTCTGTGCACGTGCGGTGAAATGGTGTCGATGATAAGGTCAACTTTGTCAGCTGTCCCCATCATGCCCGCTCTGAACGCTGAACGGATTTCCCGTAGATACTCATTAACAGTGGGGCCGTGTGGGCCCCCGAAAGTATTGATGTTCTTTCGAGTGGGCATTATTACATATCTCACTTGTTCACATGGCGATGCTGTGGGGTGAGAATCAACATTGCCCTGCACAGAGGCCGACGCCCCTTCGCTGCTTTCGACTAATGCTGCAGAGCGTGAATTTCTGGTAGTCATGTTTGTAATCGTCGTTGAGATCTTTTAGAAAAAACTTACTAGACTCGCTTCCGGACAGGACTGACTCTGCTGCTTCGGCTTCTTCTGGGTTTATTTTTTCTCTTGCGGTGTAGTGGGTTTGCCGGGTGTGCTTAAACCAAGAATCCCTAACCGAGTAGACTTACTAGAAACTCCTACTGACAGTTTTGACAGCCTACTGAATAACTAAGATTAGTAGACCTAATAGAACAAAGCACTTACAACTGCCAAACTAACAACAATAAACTACCAACTAAATACAACAACTTGTATGTGAGTCTGTCTCCAACCCTAACTTTGAGGCAGGCAGACAAAAGCTACTTTGGAAGAATCCGGTTCCGCAGCGCCAATTTTGTGATAGCACGAAGATGAGAGATGAGAGAGAGAGAGAGAGAAGTGGCGGAGAGAATAAGAATTGAAAGATAAAGATTGTCCGTCTTCCGGTTGTAGAGATAACCACTGATTTGTGATTACCCTTGGTTTTATCTACCAACCTCACAAGTATACAGGTACGCAGGTCACGAATACAACACTACCCTAACCGACAAGCACAGTACAGGCACTAAGAAGAATAAGCTAACACTGAATCAAGTTTATTTGCTTCTTAAAAGAAATTACAAAGTATACAAAGTATCGTGTGAAAACAATTCAAACAATTATGGAAGAATGCAGTCAGGTAGCTAGCATCAAGATAATACCATCAAACTAAGGAATTGCACGCAATTAAACCAATAACTAGTCACATATCAATCAGGGAAATATAATAATAAAGTACGCAAATCTGACAAGAAAGTATATAAATCTACTAAAGATGCACACAACCAACTTCCACCGTCAAATGACCGCCCACTAGTTTACCCAGGCAATCGATCAAGCGACAACGTAGGAGTCCTGTCCCGTGGATAATTGCTCGCCTGCCTACGGGTGCTCTTGTCTGATCACAGCCCGTGTCAGAATGATTTCGCCACTTTCCAATAAAGTCAGGCTCCTTCCAACTTTGTTCGACGCAGTCCTCTGGATGATCCCATCAAACGTGTGTCCTCTTAGCCCACTCTAGTCTTGTGCGACTTTCCTTAATGATTACAATTGCTAGTAGCAATCAATAGTTTCTTTAGGGCGGTTCTTTTTCCAACACTTAAGTCCGTGCTTTCTCTGGTCCTCGGATTTATCTGCCCGACCAGAGTTGCCACAGTCTTATTGGTCTCAACAGCCTTTCGAGTATCTGCACTCGGCTGTCTAGAACTGGCTTATCTCCTCAAATGCTTCTCTGTCCCGCGTATATATATACCGCTTAATTTGGCGGTTCTTTCTGGCATCACGTGACATAGCTCCTCCTTGCCGCGAAGGGCTACCCAATCAGATTTTTAGCTGTACCACATAATTAATTCTACTTAATCCGCTTTATTCTAGATCCCTTGACACCACTAGGTTATAGCTTGCGGTCGAAGACCTTACCTTTTCTGCCTTCGCCTGGTTTGGTTCATTGGGCGTGTCCGTTCCCATATATCTAGCCTAATCCATTGTATTTCTCGCTCATTTGACAGCTCCTATGCTAAGTTCGGCTTCATGTTTCCTGAATTTCTTATTCCACTACAACGAAAGGTAAAGTGTCGGTTAGCGGGCCGTGATTAAGTCAGCGCCCGGTCACTCACTAATTTTGAACTTACTGGACGGTGAACTCTTTGTCGAACCAAAAATATCCCAGTTAATGCTTTCCAGTAAACTCAGGCGCCTAGAGACAATGAAAGCATACTGTCTCAGAAAGAAAAAAAAATTCACCACTCAAAGATCAGCCCAATGGACTAGAATTATTTGCACGTGTATGGACTACGTCTGAGTTTAAAGGGAGTCAGCGCCAAAACAATATAAAAAAGGAACATCAGATAACATTAAAAAAAATAAAAGCAATAGAGGATGTGTTCACATATCTGTGCTTCTTTCTCCTGCCATTATGAGGGACAATCTAAACTTGTGAATGGCTTTCTATACTTCCTAAACAATAATATGTTCAGCTTTTCGCGAGCTTATAATGGCAAACTACTGAACATAAATTTGTCAAGAAATCACAAACAGTCAGAATATGCGGGGGTTGACTGCCACGTCTTGTAAAGGTTATGCAACTAACTATACATATTCTGCGACTAGATCACTAAGGCGTTTTATTAATAGAACTGTTATCAACGTTAAGTATTATTTAGTAACTTAGGTATAGAGGAAAAGTGCCAGAAGAAAAACAATTGTAAGAGAAATGTATGTAAAGCTAATGATTGTTCACTTCAGAAACACCCGGCTCACACCGTCACAATAACATGCAACACATATGTCACAGCCTCACATAAGGGCGGTACCAACATAAAAGTAAGAGAGACTAGAGAAGGGATAGAACTCCAGCTAAAGGGAAAGAACCGAGTCACTCGAAGGCTCGAATAATCCAGAGCCTTCTCGAAGGACCGGTCAGTGTGTCCACAGCCCCGTGGACACCGATGGGGCCCGCCGATTGCGGGGTCCACGAGAAACTCGGAGAGAGTTACCACCCGTGTCGGATTGCGACACGTGTAAAAAGTCAGACACGGACTGGACATCGAGGAAGCAACAGGGCTTACCTTAAGGGGGACTTGATAGTTCAGACCCAATTGTATTTAGGGGTCTTATGCATATGTTAGATAGCTGATAGAGTTGTTGTAATAATCATGTTTATTGTAAACTCCTGTGATACGCAACTTGCAGATTGCTGGCTTTCGAAAACTC
>JACEFZ010011872.1:0-29700 GCA_014155875.1 Cepaea nemoralis | reverse complement strand
AGGTTTCTGTTACTCTGATAGTTTTTGTGTTGGTCTTTCACAAAAGAAACTACTTCAGTGTCATTTGAGGTCTTAAAAATATCTCTGTTAGAAGAAAAATATGCAGAGCCTTTCTTTTCGAGCTGTTGTATGTTCTCAATGTCCGACTGCTGCAAAATTTAGCAAAAGGAGATGGTATAGTGGATATGACTTTATCCATGGCTATTAAATTTTTGAGCCTATCAAAGTCTTTTCCTATGTTAGCTGCTTTGAGCCATCCTATCTAGTACACTCTGAACATTTGAGACGTAATCAATGAAAGTCTCACTAGGTTTAGGTTTTAAATTTGAGAACTGAACCTGATACCCAGGGGCATCAAGTAAAAAGTGTTGCATTATCCTATCATGTATGTATTGATAGTTAGATCTAAGATCAGATGGTATAGATTCTATCACTTTAAGGGGCTCACCACTCAGGATCTTCATATAAATCATAGCCCACATCTCTATTGGAACTTGGTGATATTTAAATTGATACTCGACATTTTCTGTCCAGGCTGATATGGAATCTTCTTTACAATATGGTTTGATAATATTTTTGTATTTGTTGAACTTATTTTCTTCTTGTTGGACTTTTTAGTTTAGTGGCAGAGATCTCTGCGTGTGAGTCTACATCCATACCTTTCATCCTTAATTGTGTCTCTGATTCAACTTGTATTTGTTTTTCCTTAACTCTAGCCATTTCATCTATCTCTTTTTGCTTTAGTTCTCTCTCCTGATCTAGTTGCTTTTGCTTTAATTCTAGTTCTTTATGTTTAATCTCTATTTCTTTCTGTTTATTTTCCTTATCCTGTTCTAACTGTTGTTGTTTTACTTCTAATTCTTTTTGTTTAATCTGTTTGTCATCTTCTAGCTGTTTTTGTTTTGTTATTTCAGCTAGTTGAGCAATCTCCTTTTGATGTTGTCTATCTCGTTCTTCCTTTTCCTTTTTCTGTTGTCTATCTCGCTCTTCTCTTTCTAATTGATGTTGTCTTTCCTGTTCTCTTTCTCATGCGCGTTCATCTCTCTCTGCATCTTTTGCTTCTTTAAATTTCCTATCAGCATATTCTTCAAGCTCTTTACCTGTGTATTGCATATCTTTGCCTGCTTTAACGAAATCAGCTAGAGTAGCCATGATGTTCGGTAATTAGCTAGCGTTGACCTATACTGAACTATTTAATCGTTTATTTTTCTTTGCTATGTTATGTTATTTAATATCTGAGCACTGCAAATTGCACTCTTTGTATATACCGGAAAAATTTAATCCTGAAAAAATAGAGCACAAAAGTATGCTAATGCATCACAAGCTGAAAAAGAGATGCACTATTAATCACATTGCATGCCAAACATATTGAGTATACTCAACTTAATGTTCCCGAGAATCAAGGAACAACAATCCGGTAACACAGGTCACCTTGTCTGCCACCTCAGCACAGACACGAGTCTTCTAATTAGGTCACCTGTTTGGTACTTCGCACACACACGAATCTTCTATTCAGATGTTGTTCACCCTGGTTTACAGAGCAGCAACAATTAACACATAGTAAACGACAAGTAATATTCTTGACAACTTAGAACAATGACAATGACATACCCACGAACAAACAGAATATGGTTTAATTAATATTAAATTGTCAATGTCCTGTCTTCGTTCTAACTTTTATTTATGCCTTTCGTCACTGACCTAATTTAATCTATGTAAGCGTTGTGCAGACCAAGTCTAACTCGCCTGCCTGAAAGTAGTACCCTCGTGACGGTAAACGCAAGAAAAAGTACGAAAAAAAACAATCAATAACTGTTTTGAAATAAATAAAAATATAATAATATTGTTTAAATAAATAAATATATTCAATTACTACTTGAAATAAACAAATAATAGGTTGTATAAAGTAAAGATTCAGGCGGGCAGCAGCTTGGAAATCTGTAAACAGTGAGACGCTGAATGCAAATGGCGCAGACCAACTGTTCGTCAGTCGGAATACATCAGAGGCGCAGCGCTATTTTTAGCTTCCACAAATCGATACTGTTGCTGGCTGTGTATCGCTCCGCCGTGAATCATAGTTGATAGTTATTCATAAATAAATATATAATTATATGAATAATTACATGAATAAAGAAATAAAATAATAATATTACGACTTACAACCTTGAAGAACACACAATTTAAGTAAATAACATATTAATAAACACAAACATGCATCATTTCGTCACGACAGGCACTGTTTCTCTAGCAACCTGTCCCAGTCTGCACACGTCATCGTTACTGACACAAATTAAATTCACTACTTCACTATTTGTAACCTTAGTCAAGAGCCGTGGGTGAGTGTATTAGCTTGAACTTTCGTCCAAGCCACACTTCTGACACCACATTAATCCTTGCCTGTCAACAACTCATGTGACAGGCATCATCGGATTACTTCTTTCACACCACACAAGAAACTTGCAAGTCGTGTGAAAGGAATTACAATTTTAGACTCTTTACAAGTACATACCAGTCGCTATCAAACCACACACAAAGCCACAGAATTGCCTATCACTAGTTTCCTAAACCCTATATGCTAATCTCTATCTATTTGGTTACACAAAACTCCTATCAATATCTAACGATCTGCTCTCTACAATGTCAGTCCCCGGTCTGACTAGTTGGCTTCCCGTGGTTACACACCACGCGGAAGGACCTTGACACGTCCTTGACGTAAGCGTGCCGTGATGCTTGGCACGCTTACATTAGCTGTCTCTTGGTGATTTGCAATCGTGGCTATTATGTAGGCGTGATTCTGTCGTGACCAGAGTGCTGACTATCTGGTCACCGTCTCCGTGTCTCATGAGAGAACTAGTTAATAGTCCCCTATTCTCTCACCTACTCTGCCCCTACATCACCTCTATTCTATTTGAGGTTGACCACTCTTCCCGTTGGTGTACTCTCTTGGGGCATACCTCCGCCCCTTCTATTGCAGTCTTTGACACAGTCACTCCTCACTCTCCATCACCGTTCTTTCCAAAACAATGTGACATTGAATAGGGAATTCAATATCTACATGGACAGAATTTCCAAAGAAGCAAGTCTCGACAGAACAGATTCAGAAAATTTAGAACTCTTTACTCCAGATGAAACAACTGACCCACAAGGAATAAATGAACTTCTATTTGCAGACGATCAGTCCCTGTTTACAGCGATGAGGGCAGACTACAAAATCATATTACTAATCTGAGTTCAACCTGCAGCAGATACAATATGAGTATAAACACAGCCAAAACCGAAGTAATGCAAGTTAGCAGATCGCCAGGCCCACTAAGTATACAGATAAATAACACACCTCTGAAACAAGTTAAGAATTCAAATACCTTGGAAGTATGATCACAGAAGATGGCAGATTGGACAGAGAAATCGAAATCAGATGTCAAAAAGCTAGTGCACTTACATATCAACTATCACCCTTACTGAAACATCCAAACATACCCATGTCCGCAAAACGACAGATAATAAACAACATATTCACACCAACCCTATGCTACCAATCTCAAACCTGGACTTTATCCAAATTACACCTTCGCAAAATCAACACCTGCGAAATGAGATGCCTGAGGAGAGCTGCCAATTTAACAATCCGAGACCGAGTAAGAAATGCTACTATCAGACAGACAGTGGGATCAGCACCTTGTGCCACATTTATTGAAAGACAGAAGATCAAGTGGTTTGGCCATGTCGTTAGAATGCAACATCAGCAACTACCATCACTGGCCTTACATCAAAGATCATCTGCGACGAGACCACGAGGACGTCCAAGAAGAAAATGGATTGACGACATCAGAGACATTGTACAACCACACGGAATGTCACTATCCAGTGCCGTCCACCGGGAGCTGGAACGCAAATTATTCCTCCCCACGACGCTTGACGGCAGAAGTGGAAGATGATGATGATGATGATGATGTTTCTGTGTAACACAGGACAGATGCATGTTCTTTAAAAGATGTTACTTTAATGTGTGCCGTTGTTGTGCTATAGGTTCTTAAACCTGTTTAACCTCAATTCCTTTTACACTAACAGTTATCCTCCTGTAAAGCAACAACTATTATTAGGATACAACAATTTGGGGCGTAAAGTTAACTGACTCAGTGCCAAACAAAAAGTAGGGTTGGACCAAACATGGTACACGATCAAATCAACAAGTATTATAATTGATTATGTGGTTGTTTCGGGATTTGAAATTTAAATATTGAGCACAACCCACTACTGGCAACGCTGATCGCATTCTGGTATGAACCTAAGGCCTATCCACGTCAATATTGTGTATTTTGTGTATATATTGTATTTGGTGTGTCCAGTGTGTGCCGCGTGGTTACACACCCGCTTCACACGCGTGATCCGGGACTGTTTCCGGATCCGGTCAGGGATATGCACTACTGACGAGCTCAAACGAGGGCGAAACTCGAGTATAGTGCTTCCGCTTGACGTGGATAGGCCTTAGGTTCATACCAGAATGCGATCAGCGTTGCCAGTAGTGGGTTGTGCTCAATATTTAAAGTATTATAATATAAATTTCCATTCACCGAGCATTGCAACTGCAGCATGGCCGAGTGGATAAGAACGCGTGTTCTTACACATCCGGTGGGCTGATGCCGACGTAAGGGGTTCAACCCCTACACCAGACAGTTGGACTAAAATGTTGATTTATCGTTCTTGACTTGGGGACGGAAATTACAAGTACCTCTGAAGTCGGAGTGGATTCGCCTGATGGCGTGGGACACTGTTAACAGGGAAAGCTAATCCACAAGCAAAATCCAGTCTAGCACAAGTAGAAGTAGTGTGCATGGACTAGCTTGAGGTCAAAGCCAGCGAGCGCAAACAAAAGAAGACCATGGGCATGTTATGGCGATATAGCGTCCTTCTGTTCAAATGGCAGGTCACAGGTGGCAATATATTATCCTTCAGCACTTAATAAGTTAATATACGCAGCAAAGTTTTGCTGAGTCAACATTTTGCAGAACCCAGACATGTTTGTGTGTGTTTGCTTTCTGGTGAATGTGTTAGGCTAGACATATAACCACGTGTAGATTAATGCTTGCCACCCCAGCCCTGGGTCAAACAGTACGGCCTGTACTCTCGTTGGATTATAGCAGGGATTAGCTTCTCGAAATAACGTGCTGTCTGGTGCAGGCGATCACAATTTCTCTTCAACCCGAAGTCGCTGGCTAAATTGATTCATTCTTCTGCAAGCAGGGGTCAATCCAGCGTTATATAAATGGGTACCAGACCATTTCTAGAATTTTCTCGGTATTGTTTGGGAAGGGAGGGTGACGATGACGGGAACTAGACACATCACCTTTCACCTCAGTGTGCCATGACCTAGAATATATGAAAGCCCAACCCTTGACAGTCCCAACGACAACATCCTCTATGGGACTACCATTACTTTTACTAACACATTTCCTTACCACAATGCCAGGCTGTCTATCCTCTTGTATCTCTGCCATCCTTTATTTTGTGTTCCCATCAGGCAAACACAAATGTAAACTTTTCAATTACAGAAAATATATGAGACCAGTGAAGTAATGTAGAGCTCATAGGATCAACCAAACAAATTCCAGTGAACCAAGAGGTCAGAAAGAGATGCTGGCCTTAGATAGGACACGCATTGTGAAAACCTGAGGACAGTACAACTAGATACTCTCTTGTCTGGAACCCGCAACGCACACGAAGTAGCGGGATACATACAAACACATCAATCAATCAATCATGTGCCATGCCGGAAAGCGTGGGCGCTCATGACTCGTCATTTCACTCGATCACCAGAGTCGTGGATGAGCTCAGTGTTCCTGTCTCGTCCATGCCATGTGGCCAAGCCATCCAGGTATTTTCCTCTCGGTCTGTTCCCTTCGATCTTGCCAGTTGTCACTAAGTTCTCCAATCAATTTCTTCTCATAACATGTCCAAAATATTTTGACTGTCTGCGTCTAATTTCTCTAATCAATTTAAAAGTTTCATTTGTCTCCTGTAGTACTTGGTCATTGGTTTTTCTGTCTGTCCATGGTATTCTTTGCATTTTCCTCAGAAACCACATGGAAAAGTGAATTACAGACAGAGATGAATAATACTGAGAGGACATGGTGTGAGCTGTGGGAGATAGCAACAGACAGGTTGGTTACTACTGATACGACGGTTTGACGTGGTTTGGTTGGGAGCCAATGTCACAATAGGGTATAGAGGGAAGAAGAAGAAGTGGAAGAAGAAGAAGAAGAAGAAGAAGAAGAAGAAGAAGAAGAAGAAGAAGAAGAAGAAGAAGAAGAAGAAGAAGAAGAAGAAGAAGAAGAAGAAGAAGAAGAAGAAGAAGAAGAAGAAGAAGAAGAAGAAGAAGAAGAAGAAGAAGAAGAAGAAGAAGAAGAATAGTTGGATAGATCAGGAACATTGTAGTCCAGCGGTCCCTCATTTAAGACTCTAGACCCAGTCTGAGGGTAGACCGGAGCCGCTGTAGCCCGCCGGCCGGCATGTCATGGGTTCGAGCCCAGACTGAGCTGGGTGTTTAACATTGGCCTGGGTTTCCAGGACGACCCAGTCTAAATGGGTATCACGAAATATACTGGAAAGTAAAGGCAACCATTATGATATTAACTCCCCCATCCATCCAGTGCTGAAACACGTGGGGGATAGCACCATATACAGCGCCAGGTGTGTAAAAGGATCCTTCTTACCTTTACTGTGGGGATGGCAGCATTATTTATTTCCAACCAGTCCGGTTCAGCCCAGTCTCATCAAATGGGAACTAATTTTCAGGGAAGGAAAGTCGAGGAATGGAACTGGCCATCCCACCTCATGCTGTGGCCACAATATATGTCAAGGCCTAGTGCTCCATAGCCCAAAAACAATATCTAACACGAGGCCTGCCTCTACCCTTGTGATGAGGGTATTGTATCAACTTTATTGCAGCAGGTGTAACCAAATCTGACTCGGTCTCTGTCCCTTGAAAGGCAAGCTGCCAGCCGAGAGCATCGCACAAAGCACAAACTCCGTAGCACCAGCCGTGACCCCTAGAGATCTCCGGAAACATTGTGCTCTTAATACTGAATGACACATACTGAAAACAAACCCACAACTTTCAGAAAATGAGGCAGACACCTTGCCCACTTCGCCACAGAATTACTCAAGAATATTTTATGAGGCCGGGTTGGCCTCTGAGCTGTATTCACAATAAATAAACCCTGCTACAGGAACCTGGTGTGACTATGTCAACAGTTAGGGCCATCAGTTTTGTAGGCCTGAGTGCACAGACCAATAAGTGGTCAATCTTTCCCTCTCATAGTGAACAATGAGAGCTGGCATCGAGCCCTTGTTCAGTCACACACACTTCATTGTCAGAGTAATATACTAATTACTACACCAGACGGCCCTTCAGCAGCACTAGTTTTACAATAGAAAATCAATCCTGCACCTACAACTGGGTTGAAATGTGTGCTTCTGTGTTGATTAGTGTGTGAACTCACTTGTGTACCTCTGTGGTGATTACCATGTGCACTCGCTACTATAGGGACTAAATCATTTACCTCTGTGTTGATTACCATGTGCACTCACTACTGTAGGGACTAAATCATTTACCTCTGTGTTGATTACCATGTGCACTCGCTACTATAGGGACTAAATCATTTACCTCTATGGTGATTACCATGTGCACTCACTACTATAGGAACTAAATCATTTACCTCTATGGTGATTACCATGTGCACTCGCTACTATAGGGACTAAATCATTTACCTCTGTGTTGATTACCATGTGCACTCACTACTATAGGGACTAAATCATTTACCTCTGTGTTGATTACCATGTGCACTCGCTACTATAGGGACTAAATCATTTACCTCTGTGTTGATTACCATGTGCACTCGCTACTATAGGGACTAAATCATTTACCTCTGTGGTGATTACCATGTGCACTCGCTACTATAGGGACTAAATCATTTACCTCTGTGTTGATTACCATGTGCACTCACTACTATAGGGACTAAATCATTTACCTCTATGGTGATTACCATGTGCACTCGCTACTATAGTGACTAAATCATGTACCTCTGTGTTGATTACCATGTGCACTCACTACTATAGGGACTAAATCATTTACCTCTGTGTTGATTACCATGTGCACTCCCTACTATAGGGACTAAATCATTTACCTCTATGTTGATTACCATGTGCACTCACTACTATAGGGACTAAATCATTTACCTCTATGTTGATTACCATGTGCACTCACTACTATAGGGACTAAATCATTTACCTCTGTGTTGATTACCATGTGCACTCGCTACTATAGGGACTAAATCATTTACCTCTGTGGTGATTACCATGTGCACTCGCTACTATAGGGACTAAATCATTTACCTCTGTGTTGATTACCATGTGCACTCACTACTATAGGGACTAAATCATTTACCTCTATGGTGATTACCATGTGCACTCGCTACTATAGTGACTAAATCATGTACCTCTGTGTTGATTACCAAGTGCACTAACTACTATAGGGACTAAATCATTTACCTCTGTGTTGATTACCATGTGCACTCCCTACTATAGGGACTAAATCATTTACCTCTATGTTGATTACCATGTGCACTCACTACTATAGGGACTAAATCATTTACCTCTATGTTGATTACCATGTGCACTCACTACTATAGGGACTAAATCATTTACCTCTATGGTGATTACCATGTGCACTCACTACTATAGGGACTAGATCATTTACCTCTGTGTTGATTACCATGTGCACTCACTACTATAGGGACTAAATCATTTACCTCTGTGTTGATTACCATGTGCACTCGCTACTATAGGGACTAAATCATTTACCTCTGTGTTGATTACCATGTGCACTCACTACTATAGGGACTAAATCATTTACCTCTGTGTTGATTACCATGTGCACTCACTACTATAGGGACTAAATCATTTACCTCTGTGTTGATTACCATGTGCACTCGCTACTATAGGGACTAAATCATTTACCTCTATGTTGATTACCATGTGCACTCACTACTATAGGGACTAAATCATTTACCTCTATGGTGATTACCATGTGCACTCACTACTATAGGGACTAAATCATTTACCTCTGTGTTGATTACCATGTGCACTCCCTACTATAGGGACTAAATCATTTACCTCTGTGTTGATTACCATGTGCACTCGCTACTATAGGGACTAAATCATTTACCTCTGTGTTGATTACCATGTGCACTCGCTACTATAGGGACTAAATCATTTACCTCTATGGTGATTACCATGTGCACTCACTACTATAGGGACTAAATCATTTACCTCTTTGTTGATTACCATGTGCACTCACTACTATAGGGACTAAATCATTTACCTCTGTGTTGATTACCATGTGCACTCACTACTATAGGGACTAAATCATTTACCTCTGTGTTGATTACCATGTGCACTCCCTACTATAGGGACTAAATCATTTACCTCTGTGTTGATTACCATGTGCACTCGCTACTATAGGGACTAAATCATTTACCTCTGTGTTGATTACCATGTGCACTCACTACTATAGGGACTAAGTCATGTACCTCTGTGTTGATTACCATGTGCACTCGCTACTATAGGGACTAAATCATTTACCTCTGTGTTGATTACCATGTGCACTCACTACTATAGGGACCAACTTGTGTGCCCAACATCTATACACACCAACAGAAATACCACAACTAAATCCATGACAGAATCCATGAGAAACAAGTTTAATAATTTATATCAACAAAATGTATACCATTAACACAGAGTCATTTACGAACTTTCTGAACAACTGTATGGAAACAAGCTTGCTATAGCATAAATGCTCAAACGTTTCAGGTTAAATATCCATAAAACAAGATACCATTTCAAACACAATACAGATTACCAGAAAAACCAGCTGAAACCGTCACATAGATATATTACCTGCCTCTGTTTAAGCAAACCAATTAGACATAATAATCCTACAGTCAAATTATGAAGCAAAAGGTTTATATAACACACTGTTCATTTACCTACAACTGAATCAGACAAACAAGTCAAACTTCATTTACACAATTTAACAATATTTTAACAGATAATATTTGAAGGCTATATAGTGTAAACATGTATGAGCTTCTAACAAGGTATTACTACAAACCTTAGGTTAATGTGATACATGAAAATATAAGGAGAATACATAATTAAATGCCACACTGGGCAGCTTGATTTGACCCAACCACATTAAAATATGTGAATGTAATTGGATAGGGAGGGTATATATTTTGTTAGTACCATGTTAAAGAGTCATTTAAGAATCCTGAAAAAAGAGGTGGGCTGGCTGGAAAGTTGAAACATTACAGTTAACTTTGGAAAGGCTGGTAGAAAAAGGTTAACTCTAAACAAAACTGAACCCTTCAGCCTCACATGGCAGCTTCAAATGCTAGATCCCCTCTTAACAGCCTCAAACTCTGCAGCCCCTCTCACCGGCTTCAAACCTTGCAGCTTTCTCAAGCCCTACAACCTGAAGCCCATTTCAAAACCTCAAACCTTGCAGCTTTCTCAACAAGCCCAGCAACCTGAAGCCTATCTCAACAGCCTAAACCTCAGCAGTACTTTTTACCATCCTCATGTTCAGCAGCCCCTCTCGATATCCCGAAGACCTTTAGCTGTTCTCAACAGTCTCAAACCCTGCAAAACGCCTCCAACAGCTTCAAACCCCCTCCAACAGCCCCTCTCAATAGCCTCAAACCTTGTACTTTCCGCCTCAGTAACTTCAAATCCTACAGTCTCTCTATACAGGCCATGTTTAAATAATACCTTAGCAAACTGTGACACTAAATATACACATATATATATGCAACTAAGACTGATAATATACGTCAAGTGAAAGCTTCATCTGAAACCCTGTCACAAATTATGGGAAACAAAAAGAGTAATGGTGCGGATCCAAACATTTCTGCCCCACGCCTGTATATTGGTGTCCTACGTCTGAACACTTATGTTTTAAATCTTGGACATATATTTCCTGAGCCTGGACATTGATCCTAAGCCTGGACATTGATCCTAAGCCTGGACATTTGTAAAAGTAAGCAAATAATAATGACACCCTATGTCTAGACATATCTGCCGGATAACATGGATGTCTTATCTATGTCATATGTCCATGTATTTATGCCAGCTACAAGAAATACACAATATTACACAATCAGTCTAGACATTTATAATAGTAACATTTATGTTGTCCAAAACCAGGACATCCATGGAAGCTCTTGGGTTTCAACAACCACAGAACACTTTGTTTAAGAGGAAAAATACCAAAAGGATTAACAAATAACTAGGCATTGACTCTGGTGATCGTGCAGGTGACGAAATATGGGTGCCCACGCTTACCAGCATGGCACATGATGATGATGAGACATCGACTGCTGCTCATAAAAGTGATGTGGAGAACTAGGGGAAGGAGAAGGCTGAATATTTTTCTGATTTAATGAAGACATAGTGAAAACCAATAACAGATTTGGGATAATCACATCTGCTGTTTAATGTTCGTGCAGAGGTTCAGTTGTTTGTCCTGTAGGAGTACCAAGTGTAACAGTGCGATTCAGAAACAACAAAGGCTGTAAGGACACCAATGCCTTTCAATAAATGTGAACACTGAGTTAATCACGTTTTTATGTAGTTACATTGCTTTATACGATCTGGAAGCCTCATTTCATTTCATTGGCACCTTGCCATCTTGACAGAACATAATACATTGTGCTTTAAAAAGGCATAATAACTACAACCCATGGCGGTGGCGAATGTGACTGTTAAGGACAATTCGTGCTGTAAATGTTCGTCCACAATGGATTCATGTGAACACATGGTAATTTTCACCATCATGCACTATCTTACGTCTCACACACTTGGTGTGTGACTTATCTGCAATAATTTTCTCCTTTGTCTTTATTCCATTTCTGATATTTGCTCTCCATGCAACACGTTCAGCGGCAACTTGCTCCCAATGTGCATTATCAATGCCTGTATCAATCGTGTCAAGCTTACACACATCTTTGTATCGTAGTAGAGGCCGACCCTGAGATTCTTGATGTCTGGAAGCCTTATGAAATCATATTATCAAATAATTTGTCCTTAATATTGTGAATAAAGTGCTGTTGGGAATTGATTTTGATTTAATTTTGTAAGTAATGCTTGGTTAATATTTGCTTTCACAATCGATCTCACTGCACTTGGAACATTCCCACACAAACTCCATTCCCTGTCTCAAAGCCACCAAAGAGTTCTAATGCTGATAGTTTCAGTAGCAGTCTGATGATCAGCCTGCCTTACCTCTCTCCACATGTTGAGTATCATCCAGACCTTTGACTCGTTCCATCCTGAGTCAGCCTCACTAATTAAGGATAATCTGTTCTTTGAGCACTCTCCGCCTAGTCCCAGTCTTCATGTCATCAACTTTATTGTAAAGTAGCTCTCAAACCCCATCCAATAGCTTCTCTTAACAGCCTCAAACCTTGCACTTCCCTCCTCAATAGCTTCAAACCCAACAGACTCTCTCAACAAGCCTTGTTTAAATAATCCCGCAGCAAACTGTAACACTGCATATACACATATATATGTATCTATGAAGGACAACAGCAGCAGCCAATCAATCTGACTGTTCTTTGCCCCGAACACTGCATCCCCTTGGCAGAAATTGAAGGAATTTCTTACCCAACAAATAGTGGGCGTGCAGCAGGTGTATTTTCATTTTGAAAGAACAAGATGAAAGAAACAAAGATTTGGAAACTGTTCAGCTGGTAAGACAGGATGGGTACAGAGACACGACTCAGGACCAGAAACCACACTTACCAAAGATTCTCTTCCCATCCCAGTGAGCAACTTCTGAAAGCAGACATGAATCTGCCCAACAAAGGGATCATCAACCATGCTCTCAGCTGTAATGCCTGCCTAAGACTATAAACCTTGCAGTCTTCAAGAACACAAAAGTGTGACAAGCAATTCCCCATGATGGGAGTGCAGTAGATTAGAGGTTACAGTGTCCACCTCTTGCTCAAGCAGATCAGGTTAAACTCATGGTGTAGACTGGACTTTCATGAATCTAAGGAACAGGATAGTATACCCTCACCCCCTGATCCTGGGGTTGTGGATCGAACATCTAGCCTCCTCAGACAAAAGCAAAAAAATTGGAGTACCCATATGCACATTGCACAAGCTGGGAGCAGCCACCGTGGTGGAGTTTCGGGGTGGAGAAAGCTTGGGTGGATAAGCGTAGTGCTGTAAGGAGATGGCAAAATGCCAAGAACAGAGCTGGTCATCCTAGTCCCAGCTTGCACTTAGAAAGAGAGATGCACACAAAAGTAAGCTATTTCAAAAAACTGGTCAAGGTGGTTAAAAGCGAAAAATGGGCAGAGGTGTGTCAAAGAGTAAGCACAGACAAGTCACTGAAATTGTTCTGGCGACTACATAAAAGCATGAGTGGTGTAGTCAAGAATAAGAGCATTTCTGACTTCCAAGGTGCTGACCTCATCTGGCAGAGGACTGACGAGGACAAGGGAACCAGACAGACATGGGAGGCCGAAATCTGGCCAAGGAGGTCACCTCAGACAGATGCAAGGCCCAGAACACTTCGGATGAAGACACAGTGACAGTGAAAGAAATCAAGGCTGTGCTTCGACGATCAAAAAACAGTGCTCCAGGTCCTGATGGCATAAGATATGACGACATAAATAGGTGTACCGACAATGAGCTAGAGAAACTAGCAGACATGTACAACAACAGTATAGGGAGTGCTAGCATCAAGGAGGAATGGTTACACAACTATCTGATTCCCTTGCCGAAGCCTGACAAAGACCACAAAAAAATTCAGGGATATCGAATTATAACCATGCAGAATACAATAGGCAAGCTGCTGGAGAAGGTAATTGCCAGGAAAATATCAAGCCAACTAGAGAGGCAAGGTGTTTTCCCACCTACCCTGTGTGGGTACCGTCCAAAAAGAGAAACCTGGACCAATGCAGCAGTCTTTGCCCATGATGTCTATGAAGGTTTCCACTCAGGCACTGAAACCGTTGCTGCAGCGATTGATCTTGAGGACGCATACAACAGAGTACCACTGGATTTTTTAATGTTTCAGCTTCTTGAACTAAACGTAAGTCCATTCCTCCTTAGTTGGATCGCTGCAGCCCTCTTCCAACGGAAAGTAGTTTTTAGATGTGGCAGTTGGACTTCGGAACCAACAACAATATATCCTGGCCTACCACAGGGATCACCATTATCTCCGGTACTGTTCAACGCCTACACAGTGAGAATCACCAGTGAGCAGATCACTGGACCTGGCAGGACATTGTCATATGCCGATGCTGTGTTAGTGTATCGTCAGGGTAAGGATAGAGAGGAGGTTGCTGTGGAACTACACACCGAACTCAATCGCATAAGTACTTGGTGTGATGAAGCTGGGGTAATGGTCAACCCAACAAAGGCAACAGTGACTTGGTTCTCGTTGAATAATCATATTGTCAACAATCCAACACCAACTGTAATGCTGTGTTCAGAGACGGTGGAAAGAACGCAGGCAATGAATTACCTGGGGATACGGTTTGATCGAAGCCTTGCTTATAATGTGCACACAGACCAGGTGATAACAAAGGCCAAGCGGGGTTTGGCAGCGATGCGGGTGATGGCGGCAGCAAACTGTGAGCAGCGCCATCTATGTCTTCTGTACGAGGGGCTGGTCATGTCTGTTTTGGAGTATGCAATGGCAATCCTGACTCTCAGCCATAAGCAGATAGAAAGGATGGAAAGGATACAGAATGAAGCTATGCGCATTATTCTTGGATGTACAAGAGATACAGCATGCAGGGCGATGCGCTACCTTCTTGATTTTCCAACCATTGAAGAGAGAATACACGTTTGCAGGGCACGCGCCTACCTCAGAATTAACGCAAACACACAACATCCACTGCATAGTGAAATTAGGAAGGTGAAGGGCGGCAGGTTAAAAAGAGGACGGTCGTGGATGGGTCAAGCCGAAGACATTCTTCAACAGGTGTGTTCACTTGAGGACTTAGAACCTGGCGAGGAGTGGGTGCAAGTGCCAACAGACTTCTGCACATCCTTTTCAGTCTGCATCCAACTAGATAGGAAATGCAGACAAGAAAATCCGGCTGCTGTTGAGGCTGAAGTACAAGCGTTGATTTTCGAGAATTCGCTAGACGGTGACGCGGTCATCTACACAGATGGGTCGGTCGTTAGACATGTGAGAAGCTCATGGGCCTTTACAGCTCGTGCCGGAGGGAGAATTGTGAAGGAGGACTCTGGTGCTTTCACTGAAACCACAAGTAGCCTGACCATGGAAGTCATGGCAGTAAGTAAAGCAATAACATGGCTCGAGACACGGACATTCACTAGGGCTTGTTTCCTTAGCGACTCAATGAACATGATCAAGAGGATAGAGGAGGGGTCGATCCGAAGAGAATGGTTGCTGCCTCTGAAGCGGTCTCGGCTGGCAAAGTTTAGTTTCATCTTCGTGCCAGGGCATGCGGGAGTACAAGGAAATGAGCGGGCTGACAAGCTCGCAGGTGAGGCTACTGTGGAGGGCGGACGCGCCATGGACCAGGCTGACATTCTGAATGCTCTACGAGAAGTAAGACTTTTGCGAGAACCAAGTGATGACTGTGAATCTACAACAATGGCCAGACTGCGAGAGCAGCAAATTAAAAGAGGGGTGGCCAAACAAGAACACTACGCAGGAAGCCAAAGAAGATTGATAAACCAACACAGAACTGGCGTCGTTAGCCGCTACACGCTGCGGGATTTGCTGAGGAGGGGATCCGAGCACTTATGGACTGAATGGTTCGATGTGCAACGAGGATGATCTGTCGACTAACTATCTAAATCATCATTAGGAAAGGAAAAAAGCAGGCCAAACAGATCATTATACAGGCCAAATTTCTAAATTAGAAAATAATATCCACATAGAAACTTTATTACATTGGCACCATTCCGTCTTGACAGACGATAGTTTGGTACATTGTGCTTCAAAAAGGCTTAATAACTACGACCCATGGCGGTGGCTGATAAGGCCAATTCGCGCTGTAAATGTTTGTCCACAGTGGATGCACCTTTGTTATGTTGTGGTCTTCCTTCCAGAAAATGATCGATGTTGATTGAATCCATGCTCTTGACTGGTGCCATGGCTGCTGTGAAGAAATCCGGAAATATCACCACAATGTAAATCTAAAACTAAAACACGAAGATATTTTCATTAGTGAAGAAAACCAAATGAATAAACTTTTTCACGGTTCAACATGATAGGTGCAAGACACAAGAACCTGCAATTCCAGCATTCATATACATCTAATGATATCGAAATGTTATTTTTTTTTTCAATTCAATTAGTTTATTCCTCACATGAAAAATAATACACCATAGCTTGATGTAATAGAACCGCAGATTACTTCTTCTCCTTGCCGGCACCAACTTTGGTCTTTGCAGTACCTCTCACTTTCTTCTGTCTGTTCTTTCTTTCCTTCCTCTGCTTTCTGCCTGTTCTCTTGATTTCTAGCAATCCATGTCGTGCCAGCCTGTATTTAGGCTCAAATTTCTTGGCCTTATCCAAGGTGTCATAAACCAAGGCAAATCCGGTAGTTTTACCACCGCCAAAGTTTGTCTTGAACCCAAAGCAAAAGACAACATCAGGTGTGACTTTGTACATCTTGGCAAGCTTTTCTCTGATTTCTGGTTTGGGAAGAGTGGCTCTGCCTGGATGAAGTACATCAACCACCATCTGCTTCCTGCTAAGCAGCCTGTTGGTCATGTACTTCCTAGTTCTAACAGTAGCTACGCTGTCAGCCATTTCAGTATAAAATGCCTCAGATGTAGAGGTTCTAACTAGATTATGCTACAGTGGTTTCACATCGAAATGTTATGTGCGTTTTTTTTTTAAAACTTTTATTGAGTGTTAAAATCGTTGCAAAGTGTATTGTTTGTGTTTTTACAGAGCGTTGCATGTGGGCGTGTAGGTGACATATGCGCAAAAAATACAAATATTTTATACATTTTAACATTTCTACATTGAATTTGTTGTAGGGTAACCCCTTACTGAAACAACAGCGTGATGATAGTGCACCGATATTATTTCCCCTGCCGTCTCCCTCTCCTGTCGGCTCTAAAACCTCCAATTTCATCACCACCACTCGGTAATGATGAAACTGGCAGTATAAAATGTCTGAACCGATCGGAGATGGCGGCAACAGCATCAACAAACAAACAGTGTCAAGATGGTGGGATTGGGAGGTGTAAACAGTATCGGGGTAGTGGTTGCATTTATAATGTTTGTGTAGTTACATGCGTTGTGTGTGTTTAGTATTTGTGTAGGTGTGTTTACAGAGCGTTGCGTGTGGTCGTGTATGTAACCGTACGTGTGCATATTTTATTCATTGGGCATATTTACATGTGAAGGGGGGTTGATAGGGAGAAGGATAAACCTTTCCATTTTTGTTTCCATTGTCACACTCTCACCCATTTGGACCTACCACTCTAATTTTCTCCATCACCACTCTCTGGTGATGATGGTAAAGGCAGGATAATTTTTGGAACCAAAGGGTGATTGTATCAGCAAAGGCAAATAAACAAACCATGAACAAGGGAAGGGAGGGGGGGGGGTCCACATGGGAGATGAGGTTATATATTAATAAAGGTAACTATAATAATAATAATGCAAATAAAACCAAATACACCAATAATAATGATGACAAACATTAACCTACTAAGGGTGATAAACAGTACTGATAGTAACAGAAATGATAATAATAGTTATGATAATGATCCCACTTTCCAAAACTGATTCCATTTGCTAGAATAGCAGGTACATATAATTGCAACATGCAATGTTCAATAATAGTAGAAGTAAAAGGAGTTGGTTATCTTTTTCTCCTTGCTTATTTTTTTTTTTTCTTATTTGTAAGGGTTCATTCATTTTTTCCCTTTTTTTTTTTTTTTTGTTGTAAAAAGTAAACAAGCATCTGAATTAGCACAAATTTTTACAATCTCATTGGTTTGGTAAACATATGTGGTTTTGTATTCATTCATTCATTATTCACTCACATTTTCTTGTTTCTTACTCGCACTCATGTGTACTAAATTTTACAATCATAAAGAAGTGTACTTGTGTTTACTCTGGAAATATCTGTGATATTTGGTGATTACAACATAGGAAATTTTCGATTAGCATATTCCATTTCTTGAAAACATTTACATGTGAATGGGGGTTAACAGGAAAAGGGGAATCTTTACATTTTTGTTTCCCTTGCCACTCTCTCACCAATTTGGTTCCACTCCACCAATGCCTTTACCACTCCTCTCTGGGCAATGATGGTAAAGGCAGGATAAATATTTGAACCAAACCGGTGTGGGTAGTCAGCAAAGGCAACAACAAACCATGAGCGAGGGGGGGGGGGGGGCAATGGGAAAGGGTTTTTGTTTTATTACTAATGATGACAATAATAATAATGACAAGAAGAGACATACTGAGGGTAATAACAGCAATTTAAAAAAAAACAGCAATGGTAATAATAGTTATGAAAATGATAACATTTTTACAACATGTGATTCCATTTGCTAGGATGATTTTCTTTGGAATGGTGTTAACATTGCATAGCAGGTACATACAAATGCAAACTGCAGTTTTTAGTAATACTTGGAGTAAAGGAGTGGGTTATATTTTCCTCCTTGTTTTTTTGTTTTCCCTAAATGTAGGGGTTCATTCATATTTTCCTCTTTGCTCTCTCTTTCTTTTGTTTTTTAATAAAAATTAACCAAGCATTTGTATTAACACAAGTTTTTACAGTATCATTGGTTTGGTAACCATTTGTGATTTTGTATTCATTCCTTCAACACTCACTCACATGATTCAGAGGGGGTGACAAATAGAAAGGGAAATCTTTACATTTTTGTTTCCCTCGCTACACTCTCACCAATTGGTTCCACTCCACCAATGCCTTTCCTGACCACTAATGATGGTACAGGCAGGACGAATGTTTGAAACAAACCAGTCGGGGTAGTAGCAAAAGCAACAAACCATAAGCAAGGGGGGCACAGGGGAGATGAAATTGTAAATTACTAATGATGATATCAGTAATACTTATAAAATTAATGATACTAAGGATAATAAGGTAAGTACTGACTACAAGGAAAAGGGGAAGTCTTTACATTTTGTTTCCCTCGCTACCCTCCCACCAATTGGTTTCACTCCACCAATGTCCCCATGACCACTCTAATGATGGTACAGGCAGGACAAATGTTTGAAACAATCAGTGGGGGTAGTAGCAAAAGCAACAAACCTTAAGCAAAGGGGGGAACATGGGAGATGAAGTTGTAAATTAATAATGATGATATCCTTAATACTTTATCAAATTAATGATACTAAAGATAATAAGGGTAAGGTAATGATAGTAATAATAATAATGATCATAATAATAGTAGACATAATAATAATAATAATAATAATAATAATAATAATAATAATAAATAGTATAATAGATATGTGATTCTATTTACTAAAGTGATAATCTTAGTAGTGGTGGTAGCAAAGCACAACAAGTGCATTTAAAGCAAACATTCCATAAATAGTAATTTGGAATGGGAGGAGTTGATTTTCTTTTCTCCTTTTTTCTTTTCCCCTTATCTATAAGGGTTGAAACCATCATTTTGAAACAAATAAGAAAAGCATTTATATTTTCACTATGCTTTAAAAAAGGGATTTTTCATTGGTCTTTTGACCATATGTGATCTTTTTAATCATTCACTCACCATTCACTCACAGTTTCTTCTTTCTTTCTCGCACTCATGTATACCAAATTTGTAATACAATAAGAAGAATACATATGATTTACTCTGGAAATAGTTGTGATATTTTGTGTGTGTACATAAAGGAAATTAAGTGTGTGTTATATGTGTGGTGTTTGTATCTGGCAAAGTGTCTGCAGGTCCATATAAGTTGTCTGTAGTAAGAAAGTGCTACCAGTAGTTTTGTATGTTCCTTAGCTGTCTTTGGTATAGTATTGAGAAAAATTGCTTTATATATGTCGGTTTGTTTACCTGTGTGCGTTTGTATGAGGTGTTTGAGTGTTGCGCGTGTGGCAGTAATTGTTGGACATGTATAATAAATGTGTTCCTCTGTCTCTTGTGTGTTGTTTCTACATAATTGACATTGTTTGGATATGTATGCTTCTACCTGTGTTGTGGGGGTCATATTGTATAACAGTCTATATGTGATTTCTCTAGCTTTTGGAGTTATGTGTTTGTTGTGTAGGTTTGAAAAGGTGCATGTGAAGTCAGTCATGAAGTATTTGTGTCCTCTTTTAATCCTAAGTCTTAGTGATGGTGCTTGTTCTCTAACTAAATGTTTGTATATTGTGTGTGTTGTTTGCTGTATTAACTGTTCATGTCCTTTTATTGCCTGTATGCATGTCTGATAGAATGTTGGCAGTCTTCCCTGGTAGTGTGCAGTTGCATTGTTAAGAGGTGTGAGATGTTTGATGTTGTGGCCTATGTAGTATAGTGCTAGTCTGTTCTGTTCTGGGTGTCTGATGATTTTACCTATGTGACTGATTCTAAGTGACAGTATTTTTGTCTGGATGTCCTGTAGTGCAATCCCCCTTGTTTCTTGTCTTGTATGAGAGTTTTGTGTTGAATGCTGTGTATTGTGTTGGTGAAGATGAAGCGTCTGATTTGTTTGTTTATGTTTGTGACGGTCTGTTTGGGAGGGTCCAGTACTGTCGCTAAATATATTATTTTGGGTAATATGTATGTGTTGACTACTATGCTTCTACCAAATATTGTGGATGTCTTGTACCTATACCTGTGTAACATGTCTGTGATCTGTTCGGTCAGTGCGTGCCATTTCTGTCTGTGTGTTTCTGTGGGATCACATGGAAATGTGATCCCATACAGCTTCATGGTGTCTATGTGTTTCAGATCTGGAGGGAAATCAGCCTTTTGTTTCCACTTTCCCAGACCCATTATCTGTGATTTCTGTACATTAATTTTGGCTCCACTGCCTTTTCCAAAATGGGTAAAGGTGTGGAGTATATTCCTTATTGATGTGTTGCTGGTGGGAAAGAAGGCAGTGTCATCTGCATAGGCGATGAGCTTCTGCTCTCCTATCCCATGCAGGAAGGTTCCTTTAATACTAGTGTCTTGCCTTATCTTCTCTAATAAAGGTTCTAGGGTGAGCACATACAGGAGTGGTGATAAGGGACATCCCTGTCTTACAGATCTCGTGAGCCTGAAGCTAGCTGTCAGTGAATGGTTCACCAACACTCTGCTCTCAGGATTTTTATACAAGATCTGTATCCACTGCCTGTAGTATTCTCCTATGTTACAAAGTTCTAGTGTCCTATGCAGGTATGTGTGGGAAATTTTGTCGAAGGCCTTCTCATGATCCAAGGATAAGATGGAGGATGGCCAGTCTTTCCCATGTGTGTAGTTGATTATGTCTCTAATGAGGTGTGTGTGGTTGTGTATATTTCTGTCTTTGACACTGCACTGTTGGTCTGGGTGTATTAGTGTTGGCATGAAAGGTTTAAGTTTGTTGGTGAGTGATTTGGCGAGTATCTTGTAGTCTGTGTTGAGTAAGGAAATTGGTCTGTAGTTCTTCAGTTGTGTTTTGTCAGTTTTATCTTTGCATATGAGTGTAATGTAAGACATGTTGCAGCTGTCCGGAAGATTTTTTTTGTCAAAGGCTTCCTGATAGACTTTGAGGAGAAGATTGCCTAGAATAGGAAAGAAGTGTTGGTAGAATTCTACTGTCAAACCGTCTGGTCCTGGAGTTTTGTCTTTGTTTAGTGTGCTTAGTGCCTGTGTTATGTCTGTCAGTGTCAGTTCTGTGTCCAGTGTGTCTTTGTGTCAGATAATTTCTTTGTGTACCGTAAGAAGTTGTCTTGTATCTGTGTGTCGACTGTCTCTACTGTGAATAGTTGTGTGTAGTGTTGTTGGAAAGCAGTCTCTATGTGTGGTGTTTCTGTCTGCATGTTTCCTTGCATGTCTGATATTTTGCTTATTTGTCTGTTACGTTGTACGTTCTGTTCTATTGCTAAATATTGCCTCGTAGCTGTCTCTTGTGTAATTGTGTTGAGTTTTGTTCTGAGAAGAGCACCCAGATATCTGTGTTGTTGGTGTTCTTCTAGTTGTGCTTCTAGTGTGTGTAAGTGATGTGCATCTCTGTCTGTTTGTTTTGTTAGTCGTATGGCTGTCTGTATGATGCGCTCCTGTCTTAGTCTGTCTTTGTGGATCATGGTTGCTAGATGTTGTGTTCTGCTTCGTATGGTGTTTTTCAATAAGTCCCAGTATTGTGTGATGTTCTCAGTCGGTATATTGTCTGTGTACGTGTGTATGAGCTGTGTCATATATTTTACATATTCTGAGTGTTCCAATAGTGAATTATTGAACTTCCAGTGAGGTGACCTTTTGTTTGGCTGCGTGTTTGTGCTGTTTGTGCTGATGTGTACTAGTATTGCTTTGTGGTCTGTGTAATCTAATGTTTCCCGTAGGTGTTTGGTTTGTATGATGTGATGTGTTGCGGGCGTGTAAATCCGGTCTAATCTAGATGATCTGTTGTGTGTTTTGTTTGTGTATGTCGTTTCTCTACTGTCGGGGTGTGTATGCCTGAATGCGTCTGTGAGGTTGTGTGTATCGATGATATTTCGTAGTGTGTCAAGTTGATGTAAGCTGTCCCTGCCGGCTCTCCTCAGCTGTGTTCTCACCTCCCCACCCACCACGTCTAAATCTTCAAGAACACAATTGTAATCACCGGCAAGAACAATATTTTGTCCCCTGTATGTCTGTGTTAGTAAGTCGTCTAAATGTTCATAAAATAGAGGTTGATAATTGTAGTTAGGTGGTGCGTGTATGTTCACAATGACAAATGAGTGTGTGTCGTTTTTAACTTGAACTGTGGAAATTCTACCATGTGGGTCTGTGTGTGTTCTAAAAATAGTCCACGTGTCGGAAATTTGGAGAATGGCTGTTCCTGACCCTACGTTATGTTTCGCCAAACTGAAACACGAATTTCTTAATCCTAACCGTGTCACTAATTCTGCTGCTTCAAAGTCTGTTTTGATGTTAGTTTCTTGCAATAAAATGAAGTCTGGTTTGTGTTTGTGTATGAGTGTGACTATATGTTGTAATTTCATTTTCATACCACGAATATTCAAACTAATTAAACATAAGTTGTCTGCCATTTTTAAAATAAAATTAAACAACATGGTGGTTAAATTTAAGTGATTACCTTTATCTTTTCTGTGGTAATTCAAATCTGGGTCGTGTCATCGGTTGTGATAATATTTTTGTGGTCTTCGTTCTCCTCGTGGTCTTCGTCAGTGTCTTCGTCGGTGTTGATATAAAGTGGTCCTTCGTTGTCGCTGTTTTCATTCTGTTTTGTAGCAGCTTTCTTGCATGGTTTGGAAGGAGAAGGGGAAGATCTTCCCTCCTCTTCTCTTATGTCTTTGTTGCTTGAGGAATTCTTCTCTCTTGCCCACTGTCTTTTTCTGCCGTAGTGGACGGTTTGGAAACCGTCGTCGTTGGTTTCTTGTGTAATTGTTTTTGTTTGAGTTTCTACGGCTGTCTCCGTGGTCACCGGTCTGCCAGCTACCTCGACGTCATCTTGGACAGCGTTGTTTTGCTGTGTATGGGCCTTTCCCATGATTGCCGGGAATTTCTCTTGTACTAGTTCAGAGGTTTTCTTATTATTGTCTTTCTTCTGCCGCCTTGTCGGGCATTTGTTAGACCAGTGATCGTCTAGGACTGCAAAATGGACATTGGGTCCGGCGACCGGGCATAGTGAACAGTATGCGGTGATCGCCTGTTATTTTTCCTGGCGCCGTGATATTTGCGTAGTGCGGCACCGGTTTTGAGGGGGTGCACAGCACGCCCCACTTGCCGCCACCGTACTGGATTCTGAAGACTTCTGCATTTTCGTCTCCAATTGTCTTTTCGACTATGAACTTAACTCCCTGTGGAGAAATCGTATTGGGAAGCCAATGAATTGTCACTCGTTCCCTTTCTCGTTCCAGGTGCTGTATCGATAGCTCTAATCCCTCCGCCGGCAGCTTTATTGTTTTGCCATGCAGGCCTTTGTACACTGCCACATGGGCCGCCTGTGTTAGGTTGACGTACCACCGAGTAGGTACTTCATACCGGTATACGTCAGTAATACCGCCATGTGGTACACACTTCTTTTTTTTTCAACTTTTATTCATACAAAGCAATGTGTATTTACAAGTTGTAGTGTGTGTTTCTTTTGTTTGTGTATATTACAGAGCGTTGCCGTTTGTTAGTGTTAAGTGTGACATTGTGAATAAAACATATACATACATATATACAGTTATGATAATATGACATTTGTGGCATAGTGCATGTAGATACACATTCCTTGCATATGCTTCACTTCCACTTCCGCAAGCGGAATGCATGAAACACCTGTCCATCTCTTCCTCTCCTCTCTCTCTCTCTCTCTCCTCTCCCTCCCCCTCTCTCTCTCTCTCTCTCTCTCTCTCTCTCTCTCTCTCTCTCTCTCTCTCTCTCTCACACACACACATACACACAAACACACACGCACACACAATCTCATGCTTTCTGGAGACCGCAGTACATTTAAATGCCCCGCGCTTGGACAATAAACTTTAAACTATCATTTCCATTAAAATGTGGCTTCCTTGTAATTTCTGGGTCACTAAGCTCCCGAGGCGAAGGTCGTTGGTGTTGTTGCCTGGTGACAAATTGCAGGGTGACGCTCTAGTCCATGATGTCTTTTGTTTGGGGGACAAGAATCAGGGATTTACTACTAGCAATTAGGGTCCATGGTCTGTCCCCAGGGAGATAATTGGTCCAAAATTGTGATAGTGTCTCGGTTTTATATACAATGGGAAGGACTTAAAACCTGGCCACTAAAAGCCACCTTAGTTTACTGGGTACTTAAAGGGCTCATCGAATTTGTTTATACATGGTGGTGCATATTTTTCTTTTGGATCATATCATTACCGTATAACATCATTTTAATACTTAAGATACCGACTTGGTTTAAAGACTGCTACACGCACGCACGCGCGCGTGCGCGCACACACACTCATACACATGCGCGTGCAAATTCATGCACCACACACGCACACACACCTGCATCCACACAGACGCATACATATGTTACTGCCAACGGCACAGACACCCATCCACACTATATTTCATGTTGCACATTCAAATATAATAATGGGAAAATTAATAATAATAGTAGCAGTAATAATAATAGTATTAATAATAATAATAATAATAATAATATAATTGTAAGATTATTAATACCATCAATACATACATTTACAGTTGTAGTATCCTTTATTTAAAACAAGTTATTTGCTTCTTCTGTAATATGTGCTGTCTTCAGCCAAATATTTTACGAGATTTGCGCTTGTGGGGCTAAGATTAGAATGTTTGCGACTTTTTGTTGATAAAGTTGTTGGACAATTTCTTTGTTGATTGTTCTGTAATTGTATAGTGCTTTGTTTCTTAATGTCTATATAAGATTTCTGTACTCTGCCAATAGAACAAGTAGCTTTGTGTGGGTGTCTTGTGTGGAGTAAGGAATGGAATTTATCATGATTGCTTTGTAAACATCTGTTCTTTGTTTCGAATGAGTGTTTAGGATGTTTTGTAGGAGATTTCTTGTTGGCATGATTGTGTTGCATTCGTAATAGATGTGCTCTTCTGATTCTTGGACGTTCCGTCTACAAAGCTGACACTGTAGTATTTGTTTAGTTATTTTTGCTGTTCTCTCTGTTGTTGGGGTCATGCTGTAAACAAGCCTATATGTAATTTCCCTTGCTTTTGGAGTAATCTGCTTGTTGTGAATATTAGAGAAAATTTCGGTATAATCTTTTATGAAATATCTATGTCCTCTTTTAATTCTGAGATGTACCGGAGTTGCTTATAATTTAACTAAATGCTTGTAGATTGTATGTGTTTTCTTGTGTAGTAATTTTTCATGTCCTTTAATGGCTGAAATACATGTTTTGTAGAACGTTGGGAGAGTGCCAAAATAATGTGAGGATGTATTCCTAATAGGTTTTAAAGAAGATAGCCTAATTCCAATGTAATAGTGTGCTAAAGGGTGTTTTTCTGGGTGTTGTAGGATTTCACCTACGTGTTTGATCCTAAGTGCTTGTATTTTGGTTGTTATGTCTTGGAGGGCGATACCTCCATCTTTTTTGTCTTGCATGAGTGTAGTATGTTTGATACTGTAGATGGTGCTGCCAAACACAAAGCGTCTAATCTCTTTGTTTATGTTTGTGACAGTTTGACGTGGGGGATCTAGGACTGTGCACAGATATAGTATTTTTGGAATTATATATGTATTAACAATGGTACTTCTACCAAATATGGTAGTTGTTTTGTATTTGTATCTCTGTAACATATCTGTTAGTTTCTTCTCTAGATTTTGCCAAGTGTCTTTGTGTGTCTGATTTGGTTGACATGGGAAGACTATTCCGTACACTTTTATAAGATTGTTTGATGTTAAGTCAAATGGAAAATCCGCCTTATTTTTCCATTTGCCTAAGCCCATTATAGTAGATTTTTGGACGTTTCATTTTGCCCCACTCCCTTTGCCGAAAGACGAGAACGTCTCCAAAATGATCCGTACAGATTTTTCAGTGGTCGGAAAGAAAATGGTATCGTCCGCATAAGCACGCACCTTTTTTTCACCCTTCCCTGGTATGAACGTACCTCTGACATTGTCGTCCTGTCGTATCTTTTCTAGAAGTGGCTCTAGAGCGACATCGTACAGTAAAGGGGACAAGGGACATCCCTGTCTCACTGACCTAGTCAACCTGAAAGAATTGGTTAGGGTATGGTTTAATAGAATCCGACTTTCCGGTTTCAAATATAAAATTTTGACCCATGTCCGAAAATAATTTCCCACGTTACAGTGTGAGAGAGTTTTGTGGAGGTATGAGTGAGATATTCTGTCGAATGCTTTTTCTTGATCTAAAGAGAGAATTGAGGACTGACAGTTTTTCAGATGTGTGTAGTTGATGATGTCCCTTATGAAGTGTGTGTGTGTTGCTGGATATTCCGGTGTTGTACACTACATTGCTGGTCTTCATGAATGAGAGATGCCATTACTGGTTTCAATTTATTCGTCAAAGTCTTTGTTAAAATCTTGTAGTCTACATTTAAAAGCGAGATAGGTCTGTAACTCTTTAAAAGTGTCTTGTCAGTGTTCTCCTTCGGAATAAGAGTGATGAAAGACGTGTTGAAACTGGATGGGAGTTCATGTTTGTGGAAAGATTCAGAGAATACTGCTAGTAAAAGGGGACCTAGAAGAGGAAAGAAAAACTGATAGAATTCAGCAGTAATACCGTCAGGGCCAGGCGATTTGCCCTTCTGCATTCCATGAACCGCTTGTGTTATATCTGTTAGTGTTAATTCAGTATCTAGTGTTAGTTTCTGTTCCTCTGTGAGTTCTTTTGTGAATTTCATAAAGTGTTCTTGCACGTGCGCCTGTGTGTTTTCCTCTGTATAAAGGTTCCTGTAATAATCTTCAAAGGCTAAGGCTATTTGTTGTGGCTCGACTTGTATATTTCCTTCCCTGTCAATTATCTGGCCTATTTGTCTGCTGCGATGTATGTTTTGTTCTAAAGCTAGGTATTGTTTACTCGGTATCTCTTGTGTTATAGTTTGTAACTTTGTTCGCAGTAAAGCCCCCTGAAATCGATGATGTCTGTGGAGATCTAATTCTTCCTGTAATGCTATGATGTGTGGTGAATTTTTGTCTGTCTGTAGTAAGAGCTTAATTGCATTTTCCAATACTTTTTCTTGTTGTAGTTTTTGCTTGTGTATTACTGCTGCTAGTGTTTGTGTTCTCTCTCGTATAGTTTGTTTAAGTGTTTCCCAGAGTTCTCGCGCTTTACCCTCCGGTATATCGCTTGTGTATGTGAGGATCAGTTTTGTTATGCAATCTACATAGTCCTGATTTAGTAAAAGTGTGCAGTACAGTTTCCAATGGGGAGATCTTCTAAGATGTGGTGTTGCTTGTACTGTGTTTATTGTTGCAACTACCGCCTTATGATCTGTGAAGTTCAGTGTCTCCTGTAAATGCTTGACTTGTGTTATATGATGTGTTATGGGCGCATAAATTCTATCTAATCGCGCTGCTCTGTTATGCGCATTGTTTGTGCTGTGTTGTATCTGTTCCATGGGGGTGCATCTGCCTGTATGCTTCTGTTAGCCCATGGATATCTAAAATTGTTTGCAATGTGTCTAATTGATGTTCCTCCTCCCCCGTTGTGTTTCTTATTTGCATTCTTACATCTCCATTTATAAGGTCGTGCCGAAAGTACGCCATTAAAATCACCCCCTAGAATGATGTTGTGACCCCGATATGATCGTGATAATAAATATTCCAGTGTTTCGTAGAAGAGCGGCTGATTTCTGTAGTCAGGCGGTGCGTGTATGTTGACAATTGTGTATTTATTTATGTTATTTCTCACCTGTACTATAGCTATCCTACCCTGGCAGCCCCTGTCCTTCTATATAATCTGCCACCTGTCCGATGTCTGTATTATTGCTGTACCCAATCCGATATGTTGAGTACTAAGACTAAAACATGAGTGTCTTAGACCTAAGCATGTTGTGATATATGCTGCGTGTTCATCGGTTTTAACGTTAGCTTCCTGAATGAGTATAAAATCAGGTTTATATTTGTGTATGAGTGGTATAAGATGATTAATTTTGGATATTCTTCTTCTTCGTTCATCCGGAGTTTTTTTTTCGGATGTGATTGCGTTGTGCCTGTTTACAGCAGAGCTGCGTTCTTGCGCCGTTAGGCCGACACATCCGACTTCTGCGGGCATTTGTTGACCGGGTTAACCTTCCCGGGGGTTTCTTAGGACGTTTGACTCTCACTGTTGTGGTGTTATCCCCCATCCCAGCTGGTCCATATAGAACAGCCAAAGATCCTGGTCAGCCCTCAAGGGAAGGCAGGGGCAGACCATGGGCATTCCCCGCCATCCAAGGAGGCTTCCATACTTGCAGAGCCGATACATAGCGCTCTGGTACTGGGCTCACCCAAGGAATCGTCACGTCCTGCACATGGCTGCTTAGCCTCACTTCCGTATATTGGGCCTTCCGTTCACCATAGGCTGTTCTTCCGGAAACCAGAAGTATGCAGTCTGCAGATGACATCCACACAGTGAGCTTTCGATTCGGACTTTCCATGTAATGGATTTGCTAGCCAAGCAATATTCCATTTCGTGCCACTAGGACACTTTTCCACCTTTTATGAAGCCCACACAGTGGGCTTTTGATTCAGACTTTCCACGTAATGGATTTGCTATCCAAGCAATATTCCATTTCGTGCCACTAGGACACTTTTCCACCTTTATATGAAGCCCACACAGTGGGCTTTTGATTTGGACTTTCCACGTAATGGATTTGCTATCCAAGCAATATTCCATTTCGTGCCTCTAGGACACTTTTCCACCATTTTTGAAGCCCACACAATGGGCTTTTGATTTGGACTTTCCACGTAATGGATTTGCTATCCAAGCAATATTCCATTTCATGCCTCTGGGTCTTCATGCACCTTTAAATGTCAACCTGTATATAGTTAAAGTAATCTGCGGTCAACTTTAGCTTGTTGAT
>JACEFZ010011871.1:20000-25000 GCA_014155875.1 Cepaea nemoralis | reverse complement strand
TCAACTTCGGTTTATTTGTTACGGCACCAAAAATGGAGTGGCTTTCCTCGATTCAGTTATGCGACGTCAAGAATAGCTAGGATAGGAAGAAAAAAAAAACAAAGAGACAGGTTAATGTGTTGCATGCATGTATAGAATAACTCAATATCATCAGTCGTGCAACTGTTGAAGTACACGGTAACTATGAACTGTTTGTGTGGCATTATGGCCAGAGAGAAAGGTGCTCCAAACCACTTAGCTAATTCTGTAGGGTTGCCAGGCGACTTGTATGCGAGGCACACTGGTTGTGTACATACTTAGTGTGTACATCTCATGCTGTACACATATTTCCTTGCCTCTATTGTTCTGCACAATGTGTACCCCAGAAAACCTTGACTGGAGAAATCATCACTGATACGACACAGCAGATGGATAGATGGGCAGAGCACTATTTGGAGCTTTACTCAAGCGAGACGAAACCAGCGGATGATGCCCTCAACGCCATGAAGGCCCTGCTAACTCTTGACCATCATTACACACTTTCCGTCATAACAGAAGTTTAGTGTTCTATTAATGAACTTGCATCTGGCAAGGCTCCAGGTAAGGATGGGATTCCAATATAGGTTATCAGGAGTGGGCAAGATACACTCACTCTACAGATCCACCAGCTAATAGAGCTATAATGGCGAGAAGGACAAGCCCCACGAGATTTCAAAGATTCAAGCATAATAACACCGAAAAAGAACAAGGAGGATCAAAGTGACTGCAACAGCTATAGGGGTATCTCACTTCTGTGTACTATTGGGAAAGTATTTGCAAGAATTGTTCTGAGCAGACTTCAAGTCCTTGGAGATCAAGTCTACCCCGAATCACAGTGTGGCTTTCGACAGAACCGGTCTACCATTGGATATGATATTCTCATTGCGACAAATGCAAGAAAAATGCCGGGAACAGAATCAGCCACTGTTTATTGCCTTTCATCGACCTCACTAAAGCATTTGATTTGGTCAAGTCGTGAGGGTGTGTTCAAGGCACTAAAGAAGATTGGCTGCCCACCAACTCTTCTGTCCATTGTAGAATCGTTCCACACAGGCATGAAGGGTATAATCAAGTTTGATGGTGCAACTTCAGAAGACATATGTGTGTGTCTGTTCAGGCGTCATCCCGCCCTCAGTGAGGCGAACATCCCTTATTTCTATGACCGCTGACCAATATCTGAGAATTCATTGACTGTTCGGTTTCTCCTGACATAGCTTGCCAATCTGCTAATTGTATTGTACTCGTTCGCTCTCCATATACTTCAACTGCTCAGTGTGCATTCATCGATGGCTAATCCACACACATATAATTGCCAGCCTGCTGACACTGGCGGTCGTGTGTTCGTATCCCCCTCCAGCTGGATGTTTTTAGAGTGACCTGGCCTTCCAGGGGATACCAGCCCACATTTGATACCAGGAAAAAGTAAAAGCGATCATATTTCCATGTGTGGAGAAACAAGGACAAACCACCTACATTAATTGATTTCACAGCCGTAGGATGATATACCGGCAAATGGCACCTCCATTTGGAAATAAGGGGGATATACAGCTATACTAGAGTCATCGTGTTATTTGTTATGTTTCGTGATGTCATCGGCAATTCCAATGTTCATCGACAGGACATTTACTTTATAATAGTTGTTTATTTGATTGTGCACCATGTTTGGTTCACACCTATTTTTTGTTTGTCATTGAATCAGCGAGAATCTGCAACATTTAGTAGATGCGATGGTTGCACACAGTGAGCAGCTGGGGTTAGAATTAAATTGTAAAAAGACACAGATTATGGTAGTCACTAGGAAGAACGAAATACCTCAATGTAATATGCAAGCAAATGGGAATATTCTTCAACAATTGAATCGGTACAATTATCTGGGAACATTCATAACATCTGATGGGAGATGCCTTGAAGAGATTAGAACACGAATCGCCATGGCGAAAGTAGCCTTTAGCAAGATGAAAAACATACTGACCAATAAAAAGATGTCAGTTGAAACGAGAAAAAGAGTGTTGAGGTGCTACATAGAGCCTGTTCTTGTGTATGGATGTGAAACATGGACAAGGAGCAGTCAAGCTGAAAAACAGCTGATGGCTGCAGAAATGTGGTTTCTGAGGAAATTGCTAAGAATACCATGGACAGACAGAAAAACCAATGACCAAGTACTACAGGAGACAAATGAAAATCGTAAATTGATTAGAGACATTAGACGCAGACAGTTAAAATTTTTTGGACATGTTATGAGAAGAAATGGATTGGAGAACTTAGTGACAACTGGCAAGATCGAAGGGAACAGACCTAGGGGAAGACCGAGAAGTAAACACCTGGATGGCTTGGCCACATGGCATGCTCGAGACAGGAACACTGAGCTGATCCACGGCACTGGTGATCGAGTGAAATGGCGAGTCATGACCGCCCACGCTTTCCGGCATGGCAAATGATTGATTGATTGAATCAGTTAATCTCACAGGAGTACGTGCACAGGCACTCACAAAGCAATATATGTGGCGGAAAGGCTTAGTCAGTTAAGTTAAGTCAAGAGAGAACACCACAGAACACATGACATTCTGTTTGTCGGCCAGACCCTCTGGTGACTCCATGTCGCTGCAGTTTCTCCAGGCGATGAAGAACACATCTACCCGTCCTCGCCATACACCCGACCACAAAGGGCCCCGACCACATCTGCCGTGTCATACATGAATACATCACTAAAGTGTGCGGAACCAACCACTCTGCCCACCCGCCTGTCTACAAACAGAACATTGGCTTCTCCCCACCCCTGATGGTTGAATTGAAGCAATCCACTCCTCACTAAGCACACCCGCTTAAAATACATCCATCACGGTCTAGTCGGCCACAATCACACGTGTGCGCCGCCCATCCTCCGGCGACCAGAACTTATCACTGACTGCCTCCACCTCCACTCCCAGACTAGACGCCGTGGCACCACATGCCAGGCTCTCCTGCAAGAAATACTTTCACCCAACCCTGACCACGATCTCCCAGGTACCAACCACCGTTCTATTACCCTGACCACGAACTCTAAGGCACCAAACACTGTCAATCAACTCTGACCACGAACTCACGGGCACCAAACACCGTCAGTCAACCCTTACCACGAACTCCCAGGCATCAAGCACTGTTATTCAACCCTCGCCACGAACTGCCAGGCTCCAAATACCGTCCTCCAACCCTGGCCACAAACTCCCAGGCACAAAGCACCGTCAGTACACCCTTTCCTCGCAACTCACAGGCACCAAAGATGTTCAGGATGTGACATCTGATATAGCATGTCTCTCAGTAGTCATTCTTGAGGTCTTCGCGGGCTCAGTACAGATCTTACATCCATTGGAACTTTACCGTTGTCCTGTAGTCTTGCATATTATACAGGATTGTTTGTGAATGTGTGAGAGTGCGTGTGCCCGTGTATGCGTGCGTGTGCATGTGTATATGTACAACGTGTGTGAATGTATATGTGTGCGTGCGCGTGTGTGCGCGCGTGTATGTGTGAAAGTGCATGCGCGCGCGTGTATGCGTCTGTGTATGCGTGTGTGCGTGTGTGAATGCGCTCGTGCGTGTTAAGAATACTTGTTGTCCCTGTTAAAATATGCAAATACCTGCAAATGACACCATCTGTAAAGAAGTCTTCACATATTTTACGGCTGCACCCCTCCTGTAACAGAGATGTCAGCTTGATGTCAGCAAACATATGGCTCTCTTTCTATTCTGCTACATGAATGTCATGTGTATGATGTTAGACATTCAGTCAACGTTTTCAATTAAACATGAATTATATAACTAATGTAATTATCATTCAGTGTCAGCCAAACTGATTGTAATGTATTTTCTAAGAAAGTGCATGATTCCACCGTTCTCTCACCCCTATCTCTCTCTCTCTCTCTCTCTCACTCTCTCTCTCTTTCTCTCTGTCTGTCTCTCTCTCCATCTCTTTCTCTCTTTCTCCCTCTCCCTCCCTTCCTTCTGTCTCCACGTAACCCTCCCCCACCAACGCCCCCTCTCTCTCTCTCCTCTCCTTCTCTTCCTTCTGTCTCTGCGTCTCACCCCTCCAATCCCTCCTCTCTCTCTCTCAATATATCTCCCTCCCTCCAACCTCTCTTTAACACTTTCTCTCTCTTTGTATTTTTTTGTATTTGTTTGGGCATATCCTATTTACAGGACATTGCTGTCAACACAAGCATTTTACTGCTATTGTTGATGTCTTGGCAAGTATTATCTTCAGTAGTTTGCCATTGATTTCTGAACGACTGGCTCCTATACCAAAACTTTAAAACCCAGCGCGACACGGTCTGCCGCCAAATCTGTCGCGGCTGTGTTTCGTGCGCGTGGTCAGCGGCTCACGAATCGCGTTCGTAAGCCTTTAAGCCACGGAGACCGGCCTCTCTTTGTATATCGGAGATTAATGCGCTTGTGTTTGAACTTCCGGTACTTTGATGAAGGGGTAAGGTGATCGTTCTCTGCACCGGTCGACTTCGCCGTCGACGTCTCATTCAGAAAGCAGTGACAAAGTACTGAACGTAAGCGTGCCTAGAACATCAACATGGGATTGCGGTTGATCGCGACGTCCTGCACAGACCATGCAACACACACACACACACAAACACACACACACAGGCTTGTAACGTCTGCTGTATATATCTGACGAGCTACAGCGAAACATGGCAGGCAATACATGTTGCAACCTAAGGTTTGTGTAACCCCTACACCAAACAGTTGGACTCAAATATTGACCTGTCGTCCTTGACTTGGGAACGTAAATTACAAGTACCTCTAAAGTCGGAGTGGATTCGCCTGATGGCAAGTGACACTCTTAATAAGGAAAGCTAATCCACACGCAAAATTCAGTCCAGCACTACTAGAAGTAGTGTGTATGGACTACGCTTGAGTTCAAAACGAGCGAGCTTGGGGGGGGGGTGGTCGGATCGGTGTAAAAGTTGAAAGTGAAAGAATTTAACTATCTTGGGCGT
>JACEFZ010011871.1:0-17500 GCA_014155875.1 Cepaea nemoralis | reverse complement strand
CAGACAGACAGATAGTCGGGAACGGGAGAGCTTATATGACTACGTATATGAATTAAATGAGATGCTCCCCACCAGGGACTGGATGAAGCCGGGCCGGGTCAGCCAGACAGACAGACAAACAAGCAGACAGACAGACTGATAGATAGATAGATCCCCTCCAGGGACTTGGCGAAGCCGGGCCGGGTCAGCTAGTGTATATATATATATATATTTAAATACATGGTCTTGTTTCGAGCCAGCCTGGATGTGTACCCAGAAATATCTGGGAAGTACAACCGGTATACTAATATTGACCACGTCATCAATTGGTTTATAGAAACATTTGGCTAGCACGTGTGAGGAGTCCGTTAGTTTTAACATATAATTAGGAGAGAATGTGAAAAGCTTGTAGTAAAAAACAACCTAACATGAGAGATGGCCTATAATCAATCTGTGATCACTGTAACAGTCTGCATTTGGAACTGTTTTGCGACTGTTAACGCATTTCGAAACCTTCTGTTAATCAGGATGTAATCGATCTGGTTTCTAATCCTGCTGTCAGGACTTCTCCATGTCCATAATCTTCTGTGATGTTGCTTAAACCAGGTGTTTCCGACAATCAGTTCATGTTTTTTTACCAATTCTACAAGTCTGTATCCTCTCTCGTTTCGTTCTCCCAAACCTTTACCTACTGTGCATCCATCACCTTAATTTCCTACTTTCGCATTGAAGTCGCTCTTAGGGAGAAACCAATGATAAGCTCGCATCCTGCGTGGTGTAGAGTGGCGTGAGCCACTCTACACGGAACATTACAACTTCCACTCTCCGAACTGAATTCATTACAAAAATAACACGCTCTGCCCTTCAATCATCGTAAGGTTGCCGTCAGCACCCCCACCGCCATTATCATGCAGGATGTTGTAGTATCCTCTGCCAGACTCGTCACTTTTAAATAGTATCCATTTTTCCGTGCAATGAAACCACACACACTAGTTTTGACCTCTGGCCACAGGCCAATCAGTAAATACAATCACATTTCCTGGGCCTGAGTTGTCCCCTATCAGCCGTGACATGGACACTTCTTCCCATTCCTGGCATCCTGGCACCAATGTAACTCTTAACTGTGCAGCTAATGTTTAATCACCACCCGCTGGATGTCATATCTAACGTAAGTGACAATCAATGTTCAAGTGAATCAACACTAATATGAATATATACACTTCCATAGCAAGGTATATCATCTAAGATATTGTGACAAGTTTGTAAAGAGTACAACAAATATTACCAATCGCACTTCGATGTCAATATGTAGTACCTGAATTGATCCAACAAGTTTGCAATGAGGACAACACATCTACAACATCAACTTTCGCTGTTTGTGGTTTCCTTCTTGTTTGTTGGCTTGCCTTGAACTCAAGCGTTATCCACACAGGTCATAGTACTTCTAGTACATTGCACTGGTGTTTGCGGGTCGATTACCTTTCCATGTTACCAGTGTCCCTCACCATCAGGTTACATCACTCCAACTTCTGAGGTACTTGTAATTTACGTCCCCAAGTCAAGGACGAGAAGTCAACATTTTAGCCCAACACACCGATGTAGGGGTTGAACCCGCCACCTCGGTATCAGCACATCGGAAATTTAAGAAGTTTAAGAACCAGCTCTCTCAATTTCCTCTATGTAAGACACATATAGCACACAGTTATAAGATTGTAATGAAGACGACCCATCTAGAACCCTAATGATCACTATATGTAAGACAAATTGAGCATAATATGACAAGTTTGTAATGAAAACGACAGATGTATAAATCTAATGATCACTATATGTTAGACACAGTGAGCTTAATGTGACAAGTTTGTAACGATCACGACCAGTACAACAACAAACCAGGACAGTGTTCCCTGAGATAATCCTCTCCTTCTTGTATTTTCCTCCTGGTCTCGTCTTTGACGCTTTCTGAGCACTGGGGGTTGGGTAAGACGATTGTATTCGCACACTCAATGGCGACAGGGACAGTTCTTTACCATGGAAAAGATTTTAAACAAACAAAAACATTCAAGTTACAGTTGTATAGTAATGTAAAACAGTTTCAAAACAATATTTTTCTCTTTCTGAATTTAAACGCAAAGCCGCATATAATATATCGCACGGTTTTATGATCAGATAGATAGAGCATTGCTTTTGCTGTTCCAGACTTATTGATGTTACCTTTCGTATGGAGTAAACTAGGCAGGCAGAGAGAACGAACGGACTTTATTTTCAAATGGTAACAAATTGGGCACGCAGGCCCGTCTTACATTCGGCCCTTCCAATCACTCATCTTTCGTTCATCAATAATGCATAATACATTCGCATAGGAAAAAAAAAAGCATTGTCAAATGAATGTTGTAAACATAAACAATACATATTACTATGTTATGAGACACATACCCCAACCATCCACTCATCCCCAATCCACCCACACATACCCCACCCAACCACACACACACACACCCAGGCACACACACATGCCCTACCCATCCAACCATCTCCACCCAAACATCCCACACCACACACATCCCCAACCTACACACATCTCCCCAAATACACACAACATATCCCACCCACCCACACACACACCCAGGCACACATACATGCACCCGCCCACCCACACATCTCCCACCTACACACATCTCCCCACCCACACACACATCCTCCACTCATCGCATAACCCATAAACACTCACCCACCCACATATTCTCCACCACACACGCACATACCCCCAACCACCCAGTAAACATACATTCCCCCAACCACACATCCCCACCTACACATACACATATCCCCACCAACCTAGACATAACGCACCTACCCACACATCAACCACTTTCACACATCCCCCACCCACACAATCTCCACCCACCCACCCACACATCCCACGTCCATACATACACACACATCCCCACCCCAACCTACACACACTCACCCACCCATACATCCTCCACCCCCCCCCAAATCACACATCCTCCAAGAGAGAGAAAGAGAGAGAGAGAGAGAGAGAGAGAGAAAGAGAGAGAGAGAGAGAGAGAGAGAGAGAGAGAGAGAGAGGGGGGGAGGGAATCATACTGCATGGTCAACACATGGTCTTTCCAGGCTTTGTATTATGGAGACACTATTATGCCTTTTCTGAAGCACAATGTTAACGAACTGTTGCCTGTCAAGACGGCCAGGTGCCAGTAGGGTACTAGAATTGTCTGGGTATTTCGCTGCACCTCGTCACGTGCATACTGCACAGCTACAATGTTACAACATCAATATCGGGTACTTTCGGAGTTTTATTGCAATTTTCTGAGAAGGAAAAGCGGCGGGTGACGGAACTGTTCACCCAGCAGTAATATGTAACTTATTCTAAGACCCTTGTACAGTCCTGAAGTGACTATGTGTTATAAGTATTTCGGCCAACATATAACTCATTCTAGGACCCTTGTAAGTCCTGAAGTGACAATATGTTTTAAGTATTTCAGCCAAATTATAAGTCATTTATACACATCATATGATATATATATAATTCTGCAATATGCACCTTGTGAGATGCAGCAAAATATGTCAGGCAATAAATCGCGCAAAATATTGTTTGTGTCTTCTGAGTTTAATACGGAGTTGTCTGGTTTGTAAAATTGAACAATATGTTTCTAATTACAAATGGTGCGATGACAGGGGTTAATGGTGCCAACACAGCAGCCTGGGCTGAAGCACTAGCAGAGAAAGAGTTAAAACTTGTATCTCTGGTGTTGCCTTTGTAACATACAGCGTGGATCGACACAGTCCCACAGAATGTAACTACCATGATCCAGTTTATAGCTCATGGCATGGTAAAGCACACTCACGTTGATGTACGTGACAAGTGTAGATTTTGAGCCACGAAAGGCACGCCGAGTGATCGCCAGAGCGAATAAGCAAGACTGGCGAAGGTGGCAAGGGAGTTAAGCCGTGGTTGTCGTTGAGTGTGGACACCACGTTATGAACGATCGCAATGGCCTAATAAAGTGTGTGTGTGTGGTCGGAGAGTTTGCAACCTTACGAACTATACAGAATAATGATGGTTCATTATGAAGACAGTTGTATGAGTTAGGAGATAGAGTTTCGAATCGTAGAAATTTTTCAAAATGGAAGACAAAACGTCATCGATGTACCGCGCAGTGGGAGAAGCGGGAATCCGGTGGAAAAGTCATTATGACCATCATTTTGTGATATCAAGATCCCTACACTGATGCATTTCCAGGAAGGGCGTCAAACTGTGACTAGTGCTCGAAGCAGTGACATGCTAATGAACAAAATGAAGCCCGCGATACGATCGAAGCGCTCAGGATTTCTCTGAAAAGGGGTAATGTTGCTGCACGACAACGCCCTACCCCATACTGCTGCGAATACAGTGGATAAACTAGGTTCTCGGAAAAGTGAGGCTTTGAAACATCCAGCATACAGTCCAGACTTGGCACCATCGGACTGTCGCTTGTTTGAATACATGAAATAACATTTGCTGGGTCAGAGATTTACAGATGACAACGATGTAATGGAGGCGGTGCAAATCTTGTTTAAGACCACATCCGCAAACCTTTTCCTAAAAGCTAGTGGACATGGAGGTCAAGTCTGTTGCCAAGCAGGAGGACTATGTTGAGAAATAACAAACAGATAAGTTCTGGTTTGTACTATTGTTATTCGTAAAATTCCATTTACTTAATGACGTGCTCTCGTGCAAAAACAATACAGCTCACATTTACACACTTATCACAACTTACCCGCAGTGCACGCCAAGTCTTCTTAGTATGTCTAAACATTGTTGGTAGCCACACACCGTGGGTGTGGTTTGCGTTACTGTTGGCTCGTTTACTGGAAGAGCAATATTTGTTAACGGCATCAAGAAATAGCTGCATGTATAGTTACTGCAAAAGCAACAATTGTTAACCATGACAAGAACAAACTGCATGTTTGGTTACCAATCGAATGATAATGAAATCTTATGATATAATCTCCGTCCATGGCGGTGGAGTTACGGATGCATTTCGTAATCCGGCATACCACGTTCGAAACACAGCTGCAGGCGATTTGGCAGCAGACCGCTTTGCATTGGTTGTTTGAACAATGGTATGTGTGCCGGTCGTTCAGAGGGCAATGACAGACTTTTTTTGTTGTTGCATATCCTTTATAGGGTAGCGGGGTAGGGGTATCCCCTATCAAAGGAGAAGTAAGGCGCCTCCTTCCCTCCGCTAGCCTACGGGACACCCTTGGGCAAGGTGGAGTACCCGTTTAGCCCCCCGATCAGGGTTACGTGAAGCCATGGGTGCAGGTGGTGGATGAAGATGGAGAACAGCCGACAGATAGTTGTAGGTTATGGTCTCCACCTTCACGACGGTAGGCAGAGGATCTCCTTTTTTGAGGAGACAATGGCTACGGTCACTGACCAGTATGGTCACTGCTGGGAAGGAAAGCAATGGCAAACTACCTTCTTTACACATGCCAAGAAAATCATGTTGTGTTCACTTATCGATAATCAGAGAAACGGCGTAAATGGGTGCTCCATAGGAGCAGCCTCGCCCGGTAGGGATAGTCATGCGCACCAGGTGACTCCAGACCGTCAACAGGCTACTAGGTGCAAAAGATTAATATCATTGAAAGTAGGAACTTGGAATGTTAGAACAATGAATGCAGATGGAAAGTTGGAGGACATCAAAAAAGAAATGGAGAGAGAGAAGATTAACATATTAGGAATATCGGAAACGAGATGGAGAGGAGCAGGGATAAGGACAGGAGAGGATTGTAAGATTATTTACTCGGGGGGAGAAGAACAGCAAAGAGGTGTAGCCATTATATTAGATAAGCAAACATCAAATTATGTCAACGGATATTGAGCTGTGTCAGACAGAGTTCTATTAGTAAAATTAAACGGAAGACCTTTTAAAATAAATGTAATTCAAGTATATGCCCCAACAAGTGAAAGCAGTGAAGAAAGTATAGAGAAATTTTATAATGACATGGAGTCTGCTTTGAAGAACTGTAAAAAATCAGAAATAAATATCATAATGGGTGATTTCAACGCAAAAATAGGAAAGCAAAGCGATGGATGCAGTGTAGGCAACCATGGTTTGGGAGAGAGAAATGAAAGAGGTTACAGACTTGTAGAATGGGCAAAAGAACAAGAAATGGTTGTAGGAAACACCTGGTTTAAACAACATCCTAGAAGATTATGGACATGGAGGAGTCCAGACAGCAGGATTAAAAACCAGATAGATTACATCCTGATAAGCAAAAGGTTTCGAAATGCATTAACAGTTGTAAAAACAGTTCCAAATGCAGACTGTTACAGTGATCACAGATTAATTACTGGCACATTGAGGGTAAAGTTAAAGAAAGTCAAGTATACAGCAGGAAACCCTAAATATGACTTGTGCAAATTGAAAACTGACAAAGAAATACAAGATAATTTTAACATAGAAGTAAAGAACAAATTTGATTTATTGTCTGATCTAGAGATCCTATTTCAAGATGTAGATGATCAATGGGAAATGCTGAAGAATTCAATCAGTTGTGCAGCAGAAAAAACTATTCCAAAAGTAAAGAAAGTGGGCCGTAAGACATGGATGACTGAAGAAATTTTACAACTAATGGAAACAAGAAGACAGAACAAAAATAATCCTGCCAAATATGAAGAAATTCACAGAAAAGTCAGAACCTTATGTAAGGAGGCTAAAGAAACATGGCTTGAGAAAAATTGCAGAGAAATTGAAAAACAACACAACAGTAAAAATGCGAAACTAATGCACAAAAGAATTCAGGAGATTACTAATCAAAGAACACGTACATCAGCAGGCTGCCTAAAGACAAAAGATGGAAGAGTCATAATAGAAAAAGATCAGATTTTACATGTATGGTCAGATTACGTGAAAAACCTTTATGACGATAACAGAGACGAACAATATATTGTTCAAAATAACAATGAAGGGCCAGCAATTTTGAAGACGGAGGTTCAGAATGCTCTTAATCATATGAAATCTGGCAAGACCCCCGGTCCAGACAGCGTCACAACAGAAATGATTAATGCTTTAGAAGAATATGGAATAGATAAAGTTACCAGTCTGCTTAATACAATATATGATACTGGAAATATACCTCATGAGTTATGTAATTCTGTATTTATTGCAATCCCAAAGAAATCAGGAGCCTTGGAATGTGATCAACATCGAACAATTAGTATAATGAGTCACATCACGAAGATTTTGCTAAGAATTATCATGCAAAGAGTTAGGAGGAAAATACAACCTGAAATAGGAGAAGAACAATGTGGGTTTGTAGTAGGCAAGGGTACAGTAAATGCTGTGTATATACTGAGAACCGTAATCGAACGTTCTATAGAAGTAAACAAAGATCTACACCTTTGCTTTATTGACTACACAAAGGCTTTTGATAAAGTGAGACATGTCAACATGATAAGGATGCTTGAAGATCTACAAATTGATGGGAAAGACCTTAGACTTGTAAAAAACATATATTGGAAACAACAAGCTGCCATAAGAGTTGATAATGAAGTAAGCCAATATCAGCCTATTAAGAGAGGTGTGAGACAGGGATGTGTAATGTCTCCAGATCTGTTTTCCCTGTACAGTGAAAATATTTTCAGAAATATTGAAAATATGGAAGGAATCAACATTGGGGGACGATGCATCAATAACATTAGATATGCAGATGATACAGTCTTGATTGCAGACAATGAACAGGATCTGCAAAATTTAGTAGATGCGGTTGTTACACACAGTGAACAACAAGGGTTAGAATTAAATTGTAAAAAGACACAGATTATGGTCGTCACTAGGAAGAACGAAATACCACAGTGTAATATACAAGTAAATGGGAATATTCTTCAACAAGTGAATAGGTACAATTATCTCGGAACAGTAATAACATCTGATGGGAGATGCCTTGAAGAGATTAGAACAAGGATCGCCATGGCAAAAGTAGCCTTTAGCAAGATGAAAAACATACTGACCAATAAAAAGATGTCAATTGAAACGAGAAAAAGAGTGTTGAGATGCTACATAGAACCTGTACTTTTATATGGATGTGAAGCTTGGACAATGAGCAGCCAGGCTGAAAAACATCTGATGGCTGTAGAAATGTGGTTTCTGAGGAAAATGCAAAGAATACCATGGACAGCCAGAAAGACCAATGAACAAGTCCTTCAAGAAACAAATGAAGATCGTAAACTGATCAGAGACATTAGACGTAGACAGTCACAATTTTTTGGGCATGTTATGAGAAGAAATGATTTGGAGAACTTGGTGACAACTGGTAAGATCGAGGGGAACAGACCAAGGGGAAGACCTAGAAACAAGTATCTGGATGGCTTGGCCTTGTGGCATGGTCGAGACAGAAACACTGAACTGATCCACGACTATGTTGATCGAGTGAGATGGCAGAACATGACCACCCACGCTTACCGGCATGGCACATGATGGATGGATGGATGGCATATCCTTTACAGGACATTGCTGTCAACATCAGCATCTTTCAGCTGATTGTGGATTTCTTGGCAAGATTACGCTCAGTTGTTTGCCATTGCTTTCTGAGCGGCCGGCTCACATACCCCGTAAGTTACCGACGCGATTTGAACCACTGCTGATTATCACCGTCGTCACGTTACTACGAGAGTATACGAGATTACGGAGAAAAGTTGCTAACCTCTAGGCCAGGAAGCCGGAAATGGCAGACTAATGACCGTAAATTTACAAAGAATTCACAGTATAAAAATACTGGGGTTGACTGCACGTTCTGTAAAAGATATGCGGCTGACTTATGGTATAGTCGCCATCTATGGCTTAAGGGTGTTTTTTTTTGCATATCCTTTACAGGACATCGCTGTCAACACCAGCATCTTTCAGCTGTATGTTGATTTCTTGGCAAGATTACGCTCAGTAGTTTGCCATTGCTTTCTGAGCGGCCGGCTCACATACCCCGTAAGTTACCGATGCGATTCGAACCACTGCTGATTCTTACCGTCATCACGTTACCTTACGAGAGTATACGAGATTACGGAGAAAAGTCATAACCTCTAAGCCACGAAGCCGGCGGCTTAAGGGTAGTGAACGTAATTTCACAATCTCGATATAACGGACCAGCCGTCAGCCTCTAGCGATTTTGGTGTCCTATATATGTGTATATGTGTGTATGGGTGTGTGTGTGTTTGGGGGGGGGGGGTGTCAGTGTGTGTTTCTGTGTGTGTTTGCGTGTGTCAGTATGTGTGTGTTTCTGTGTGTGTGTGTGTGTGTGTGTGGGTGTGTCTGTGTGTGTTAGTGTGTCTCTGTGTGTGTGTCTGTATGTGGGTGTGTGCATGGGTGTGTGTGTTGTTGTTGGGTGTATGTCTATGTGTGTCTGTGTCTGTATGTGGATGTGTGTGTGGTTCGGTGTATGTGTATATGTCTGTGTCTGTGGTGTGTCTGTGTGTGTGTCTGTGCGTGTCTGTGTGTGTATGTGTTTGTCTGTGTGTATGTGCGTGTCTGTCTGTGTCTTTGTGTGTCTGCCCGTGTGTCTACGTGTGTCTGTGTGGCACGGGTCACTCTACACGGAACATGGCAGCTCCACTCTACACGGAACATGGCAGCTCCACTCTACACGGAACATGGCAGCTCCACTCTACGAACTGAATTCATTACAGAAACATGCCAGGCCGTGCTGCCCTCCAATCATCGTAAGGTTGCCCTTAAAGCCATTACCTCCATTCTCATGCAGGATGTTCTAGCATCTGTCCCAACCTCCATTCTCATGCAGGATGTTCTAGCATCTGTCCCAACCTCCATTCGCATGCAGGATGTTCTAGCATCTGTCCCAACCTCCATTCTCATGCAGGATGTTCTAGCATCTGTCCCAACCTCCATTCTCATGCAGGATGTTCTAGCATCTGTCAAAACCTCCATTCTCATGCAGGATGTTCTAGCATCTGTCCCAACCTCCATTCTCATGCAGGATGTTCTAGCATCTGTCCCAACCTCCATTCTCATGCAGGATGTTCTAGCATCTGTCCCAACCTCCATTCTCATGCAGGATGTTCTAGCATCTGTTCCAACCTCCATTCTCATGCAGGATGTTCTAGCATCTGTCCCAACCTCCATTCTCATGCCGCATGTTGTGGTAGCATCTGTCCCAACCTCCATTCTTATTCAGGATGTTGTAGTAGCATCTGTTCCAACCTCCATTCTCATGCAGGATCTTGTAGTAACATCTGTTCTAACCCGTGTTCTTGTGCAGGATGTTGTAGTATCATCTGTTCCACCTCCATTCTTATGCAGGATGTTGTAGTAGCATCTGTCCCAATCTCCATTCTTATTCAGGATGTTGTAACAGCATCTGTTCCAGCCTCCATTATTATGCAGGATGTTGTGGTTGCATCTGTTCCAGCCTCCATTCTTATGCAGGATGTTGTCGTAGCATCTGCCAGGCTCGCCACTTTTAAACAATATCCTTTTGTGTGTAGTGAAACCCTACTCACCCGTTTTACCTCTGACCACAGCCACTCAGTGTATACAATCTCATCTCCTAGGCGTGAGTTATCCACTATCAGCTGTGACATGGACACTTCTGCCCATTCCTGCCCTACACAGCCCTACGCGTGTCAGTCTTTCCAAGCAAGGACACATAATCAGATGAGTACATTTAATTAGTTTAATAGTTTAATATTGTCACAGTGTGTTTCATGTAGGTTTGTGTTGGTTTGTATTTGTTTGTCCAGTGCTGACGAAGGCTTTGGCCGTAACGTCCAATTTGTCTCTTGTAGTCGTGTTTTAGTAAAGCTCACAATCTACTTTTCGTTTTTTGGGTGATTCATTCATTGCCCATTCCTGGCACCGTCGTCCCAATGTAACTGTAACACTGCAACTAATCTGGAATCACCACCCGCTGGACGTACTATTTAACGTAAGTGACAATCAATTTTCAAGCGATTAAACATTTCTATAGCAACGTATACAATCTAAAACAGTGTGATAAGTTTGCAAACAGTATAACTAATATTACCCATCGCACTTTGATGTCAGTATGTAATACCTTAATCAACTTTCACTGTATGAAAAACCAGTCTAGCATAACGTGATAAGTGTGTAATGATGACGACATATCTACAACATCAACTTTCACTGTATAAAAAACATAACGTGATAAGTTTGTAAAGAGGACGACACATCTAGATGATCAAGTTTCGCTGTTTGTGTTTGCCTTCCTTATTGTTCGATTGCTTAGAATTCAAGTTTTATCCTTACACGAGCTAATACTTCTAGTGCACCGGGCTGATTTTGGCGTGTGGATTAGCTTTCCCAATTACCAGTGTCCCTCGCTATCAGGCGAAATCGCTCTGACTTCGGAAGTACTTGTAATTTACGTCCCCAAGTCAAGGAGCGAAAAGTCAACATTTTAGACAACCTGACCGGTGTGTGGTTTTAACGCGCTACTCCGGCATCAGTACACCGAAGTTTAAGATGTTTAAGAGCTAGCTGTCTCATTCATTCGGCCATGCTGACCACATTTCGCTCTAAGTAAAACCAATATAGCATAAAGTGATAAGTTTGTAATTAAAATGACAGATCAAGAAAACCTATGGTCACTATATGTAAGACAAAGTCGAGCATAATGTGACAAGTTTGTAACGATGACGACCAGTAGGACAACAAACCTTGACAGTGTTCCCTGATATAATCCTCTCCATTTTTGTATTTCCTCCCTGGCCTGGTCTTTGACATCTTGACTGCACTCAGGGTTGGGTAAGATGGTTGTTTCCGCACAATCAATGGCCTCAGGCACAGTCCTTTACAATGGACGAGATAAATAAACATTCAAACTACAATTTTAAACAATGTAAAACAGTTTCCAAACAATGTGTTCTCTTACTGAATGTAAACACGGAAGTCGCAAATAATATATTGCACGATTTAATGATCGGACAGCTAGAGCATTGCTTTGCTGTTCCAGGCGTATTGGTATTACCTTTACTAAGGAGTAAACTAGGTAGACCGAGAGATGGACATGCTGAATGAGCAACACATGCTCTCTACATTTCAATCCAGGCTTTGTGCTATGAAGAGGTTATATTATGCCCTTTTTGAAGCACAATGTAAGAAACTATAGCCTGTCAAGGTGGCCAGGTGCCAGTACGGTACCAGGTATTGTCTGGTGTTATCTTCTCACTTGTTTCAATGCGAGGTCAGAGATTTGCCGATTGACAACGAGGTAATGGAGGCAGTGAAAATCACGATTAAAGCCACATCCTCAAACTTTGTCCTAGAACAGTGGTTCTCAACCTTTTTTGGCCCGTGCCCCCCTTCACCATATTTTTAGGACGTCATTCCATCCTCACCATATTTTTAGAACGTCATCCCCCCACCTTTCGTATTTCCTCCCTAAAAATTTCCCCCTGCCCCTACACAGTATACGTAATAATTGAAGCTAAATTAATAGCACATACTACAACAAGTCTAGACATCTACATAAAACACGATTTGCGGATCTACTTATGTTATAAAATGAATTTCAGAAGGGTGACACGTACAGAACTGTAAAGTATGAAGGGAGAAACAATATCAAGTAATCGGTTCTTGCATTCACGCAATCTAGAAATAATCTTAATTCCCCCCCCCCCCCCATGGAAACCCTAAAATTCCCCCCTGGGGGGGGGGGAATTCCCCACCGGTTGAGAACCACTGTTCCTAGAAGGTATCAACAAGCTAGTGGACATGTAGGTCAAGTGTGTTGCCAGGCAGGAAGACAATGGTGAAAACTAACAAACAGACAATTTCTGGTTTGCACTATTGTTATTCGTATAATCCCATTAACTTAATGACTTGCTCTCTTGCACAAACAACACAGCTATCTTGACCAGTAAAATGTGCATACATATCACAGCATACCTGCAGTTTACGCCTGGTATCAGTTTGTCCACACATTTTTGGGGGTCACACTCCGTGAGGGCGGTTTGCGATACAGTTGTCTCGGTTACTGGAAAAGCAACATTTGTTAACAATTTCAAGAAATAGCTGCATATGTTTGTTTACTGGAAAAAACAATATTTATAACGAAATGAAGAACAAGATGCATGTTTGGTTACTAGAAAAGCAACAATTGTTAACGATATCAAGAAAAAGCTGCATGCTTAGTTACTGGAAAAGCAACATTTGCTAATGATATCAAGAACAAACTGCATGTTTGCGTACTACTCGATCGATAATGAAATCTTATGACACAATGTCTGCTATAATACGGGCACAGATCGTTTTCAAGCATTGCTACGTGTGCCGGTCATTCAGAAAGAAATGGCAAATTGCTGAAGGTAACCTCTCCAAGAAATAACAAACAGTCAAGAAATGCTGGGGTTGACTGTGACGTCCTGTAAAGTATATGCAACTAACCTTTGGTATAGTCAGCATCTCTTGCATAGGGGTAGTGAACGCAATTTCACAATCTCGTTATAAACGGGTTCACTGGCAGCCGCAGGCGATTGTTTGGAAACACTGTGTGTGTGTATTTGTGTGTGTGTGTGTGTGTGTGAGAGAGAGAGAGAGAGAGAGAGAGAGAGAGAGAGAGAGAGAGAGAGAGAGAGAGAGAGAGAGAGATATGCGAAAAGAATGTGGACTGTCTTCCTCTGATGCGAGTAACCAGATCTCAGTGAGTTCATGTCTTTCAAGATATATTTATGAATTTTGCTTCCTGTATTCTCATCACGATTCTAGAAAACCTCATCTGCGCGGCTTCCACATAATTCATCATTGAATCGTTAATATTGTCCATTATAGGCTTCCATATGTCAGGACTGGGTCAATATAGCTCTTAAGAACTGTTTCCCCCATATCAATAGACAAAGATATACTTCATAGATATTTTTTGTCGTGTTAAAATGCTTTAACTGGGGCGGTTCCACTTTTAACATCCATCTGCCTTTATTAAAGTATTGCAGTTAAACACAATGCCTTATTGCACATTGGTTCCATACACACTGATCTTGCATTAGGGAAGAAACTGATTGTCTGTAATCACAGCTGCTTCTGGTTTTCTGTTATTGTCACAAAGACCTTTGCTGTGTCTTTCTGATTTAATTATATCTGTCGTTTCTTGTAACTGCGTTTCATTTCCAGCCACCAAAACCAGGTCAGTGGCTTAACATGTTTATTGTATCTTGCATCCTAGAACTGTTTCCTGGCTTCGCCACACAGAGATACGTTACACGGATAGATCTTCATCTGGTAGGATACTGCCTTTGCTAGGAATAACCTGCTTATTATCCTCATCATGTGCAATACCGATATATGTATGGTCGGCCATGTTTCACCATCTCTTGTGATCTCCAGAGTCGTGGATTAGCTCCGTGTTCTTGTCTCGACCATGTCATGTAGCCAAGTTGGTCACATATTTACTTATCTGCCTAACCCTTGTTCTTTTCCCAACAATCTTGCCAGTTGTCACAAGGCTCTCCAATTTATTTCTTCTCATAGCGTGCGCGCGCGAGCGCACACACACACACACACGCACACAAACACACACACATTTCTTGTCAGTCTACGTCTAATTTCTCTAATCAGTGCATGATTTGTAATTGTTTCTTGTGGGACTTGTTCACTAGCTTTTCGGTCTGTTCATGGTATTCTTTACATTGTTCTCAGAATCCACATTTCCACTACCATTGGATGTTTTTCAGCTTGTCTAGTCGTCCACGTTTCACATCCATACAAAAGTACATGTTCTATGTAGTATTTCAACACTCTTTTCTTCGTTGCAATTGCCATGGATGAAATATCTCTTGTTCGTCATGTATAATATATATATATATATATATATATATATATATATATATATATATATATATATATATATATATATATATATATATAAAACTAGCTGACCCGGCCCGGCTTCGCCAGTCCTTGGTGGGGAGCATCTCATTTAATTCATATAAGTAGTCATATAAGTTCCCGTTCCCGTTACCGACTGTCTGTCTGTCTGTCTGTCTGTCTGTCTGTCTGTCTGTCTGTCTGTCTGACCCGGCCCGGCATCGCCCATCTCCTGGTGTGGAGCATCTCATTTAATTCATATAAGTAGTCATATAAGCTCACGTTCCCGTTCCCGACTATCTATCTGTCTGTCTGTCTGTCTGTCTGTCTGTCTGTCTGTCTGTCTGTCTGTCTGTCTGATCCGGCCCGGCTTCGCCCAGCCCCTGATGGGGAGCATCTCATTTAATTCATATAAGTAGTCATATAAGTTCCCGTCCCCGACTGTCTGTCTGTCTGTCTGTCTGTCTGTCTGTCTGTCTGTCTGTCTGTCTGTCTGTCTGTCTGTCTGTCTGTCTGTCTGTCTGTCTGTCTGTCTGTCTGTCTGTCTGTCTAATCATTTATTGGTTGCAGTTAGAACAACCTTAGATAAACGAAGACCAACTTACAAAAAGCATTAGAAAGAGCACTTGAAAGATCTTTACATCTTCCCCAACAATTAACTTGGGTAAATGGAGCAGCGGCAGCAGCAGCAGAAGAAGAAGAAAAAGGAGGAGTAGGAGCTGGGAGGAGGCAGAGAGAGGTGGAGAAGGGAGGAGGAGGGAGGAGTAGGAGGGAGGAAGAGATAGACGGAGAGAGGAGGAGGAGGGAAGAGGAGGGAGGAGGAAGGAGGAGGAGTAGTAGGGAGGAGGAGGGATTAGGAGGAGGAGAGAGGAGGAGGAGGGGGGAGGAGGGAGGAGGAGGAAGGAGGAGGAAGGAGGAGGATGAGGGAGGATGAGGAGGGAGGGAGGAGGTGGGAGGAGGAGGGGGAGGAGGAAGAGGGAGGAGGAAGAGGGAGGAGGAAGAGGGAGGAGGAAGAGGGAGGACGGGGAGGTGGAGGGAGGAGGGAGGAGGAAGAGGGATGAGGAAGAGGGAGGAGGAAGGAGAAGGAGGAGGAGGGAGAAGGAGGGAGGAGAAGGAGGAGGGAAGGATGAGGGAGGAGGAGGGAGGAGGAGAGGGAGGAGGAGGGAGATGTAGGAGGAGGAGGGAGGAGGAGGAGGGAGGAGGAGGAGGGAGGAGACGGAGGGAGAAGGAGGAGGGAGGAGGAGGGAGGAGGAAGAGGAGGGAGAAGGAGGAGGGAGAAGGAGGAGGGAGGAGAAGGAGGGGGAGGAGGAGGAGGAGGGAGGAGGAGGAAGAGGGAGGAGGAGGAGGGATGTGAAGGGAGGAGGAGGAGGGAGGGGGAGGAAGGAGGTAGAGGGAGGAGGAGGAGGGAGGAGGAGAGAGGATGAGGAGGGAGGAGGAGAAGGGAGGAGGAGAAGGTGATGAGGAGGAGGGAGGAAGAGGGAGGAGGAGGGGGAGGAGGAGGGAGGAGGAGGGAGAAAGAGGGAGGAGAAGGAGGGAGGAGGGAGGAAGAGGGAGGAGGAGGGAGGAGGGGGAGGACGTAGGAGGAGGAGGGAGGAGGAGGGAGGAGGAGGAGGGAGTAGGAGGAGAGAGGAGGAGAAGGGAGGAGGAAGGAAGAAGAGTAGTGATTAGGAGGAGGGAGGAGGGCGAGGACGGCAGGAGGAGGAAGAGGGAGGAAGAGGGCGGAGGAGGAAAGAGGAGGAGGAAGGAGGAGGAAGAGGGAGGAGGGATGAGGAGGAGAAAGAGGGAAGAGGAGGTAGGATGGAGGGAGAGGGAGGAGGTGGAAGGAAGAGGAAGAGGGTAGGAGGTGGAGGATGGGAGAGGAGGAGGAGGAGGAATATAAAGCATATGCCTGTAGATTTAATAATGGCTTGAAGTTGTTCACATGTCTTCTTAGAGTTGGCGACAGTGTAAAGAAACTATAAAATCTTCAAACTTGATAGAGATAAGGTAACTATTATTTAATTTATTCTTTTAAGCATAATGTTATGCATTATGCATTATTTTTATGAAAACTTTTGAAATGCCTTAAAGATTGTATCATTATATATTATAACTCATATGCCGGTACATAACTATGGACAAAGAGTTTATAAATCTTTGAAAACGATGCCACAATAGACTATAAGTATACAGAAAAGTTATTCCCCCTTGAAATAACTTTTTACAGAGTTAAGTCCCCTGAGATATATGAAATTATAATGAAAATGAAAAATGAAATAATATTGGGTAAGCAGCCGATTCACACTAAAAATAATATGACAGTTGGCAGCGTTGGAATGAGAGGAAGACGTTGTAGAAAATTTCATCTCAATCGGATGGACCGTTCGCGAGCGCATAAAGGACATTACGGAATACAGACGGAGATTGCCTTTTATATATAAGACTAGCTGACCCAGCCCGCTTCGCCCAGACCCTGGGTGGGGAGCATCTCATTTAATGTCATATAATTTATATAAGTAGTCATATAAGCTCCCGTTCCCGTTCCCGACTATCTATCTCTCTGTCTGTCTGTCTGTCTGACCCCGGGCCCGGCTTCGCCCAGACCCTGATGGGAGCATCCTCATTTAATTCTTATAAGTAGTCATATAAGTTCCCGTTCCCGACTATCTATCTGTTCTGTCTGTTCTGACCCGGCCCGGCAT
>JACEFZ010011870.1:0-29023 GCA_014155875.1 Cepaea nemoralis | reverse complement strand
TTGAGTCGCAAAGGGAAAACAACCCCCAGTGAAGTCTGTGTCTCGAGCCATGTTATTGCTTTACTTACTCCCCATGACTTCCATGGTCAGGCTACTTATGGTTTCAGTGAAAGCACCAAGTCCTCCCTCCCCAATTCTCCATCCGGCCCGAGCTGAAAAGGGCCCATGAGTTCTCACATGTCGGACGCCCGCCCCAAATCTGTGTAGATGACCGCGTCACTGTCTAGCGAATTCTCGAAAATCAACGCTTGTACTTCAGCCTCAACAGCAGCCGGATTTTTTTGTCTCCCTTCTATCTAGTTGGATGCAAACTGAAAAGGATGTCCCGAAGTTGTTGGCACTTGCACCACTCCTCCCGGGTTTCTAAGTCCTCAAGTGAACCCCAAGGAAGAATGTCTTTGTTGACCCATCCACGCCCGTCCTCTTTTTAACCTGCTGCCCTTCCCCTTTTAAAATTTCACTATGCGGGGGATGTTTGTGTGTTTGCGTTAATTCTGAGGTAGGCGCGTGCCCTGCAAACTTGCATTCTCTCTTAAATTTTTTTGGGAAAAATCAAAAAGGGTTAGCGCATCCCCCGGGCATGCTGTATCTTTTGTACATCCAAAAATTTAATGCGCATAGCTTCATTCTGTATCCTTTCCATCCTTTCTATCTGCTTATGGCTGACAGTCAGGATTGCCATTGAAATACTCCAAAACAGACATGACCAGGCCCCTCGTACAGAAGACATAGATGGCAGCTGCTCACAGTTTGCTGCCGCCATCACCCGCATCGCTGCCAAACACCCGCTTGGCCTTTGTTATCACACTGGTCTATGTGACACATTATAAGCAAGGCTTCGATCAAACCGTATCCCCAGGTAATTCATTGCCTGCGTTCTTTCCCCGTTTTGGAACACAGCATTACAGTTGGTGGGGATTGTTGACAATATGATTATTCAACGAGAACCAAGCCCCTTTTGGGCCTTTGTTGGGTTGACCATTGCCCCAGCTTCATCACACCAAGTACTTTGCGATTGAGTTGGGTTTTGTATTTCCACAGCAACCTCCTCTCTATCCTTCCCCCGACGATACACTAAAACATCATCGGGATAGACAATGTCCTGCCAGGTCCAGTGATCTGCTCACTGGTGATTCTCACTGTATATAATAGTAATAATAATACACTATATCAAACATAAAAAAATTTCTTATATTTTACGAGGATGGAAAGTTATTTACCTTTAAAATCAGGCAAACAAGCGATCGCTTAGGGCCTGAGGTGAGCACAGGTTAATGACTCCAGATCAAAAAAAGATACCGCGTGTTTGTTGGGAGACGAGCGAAGAAAACGACGATCTTAAACCTTTTGAACACCGGAGAGGGAATCACCCCATAAAACAATTTCACAAAAACCCTTTTAAATGGGAAAACCCCAGAGTCACGCCGTTTCACAACCCTTTGAACAACGAAGGGCGTAGTTTCGATCAAAACTATCAGATGTCTTTTGGGGAAATAACGGAAAGAATTTCCGTGGTCCCAAGAAAAGAGTGGATAATCGTTGATGTCCCGAAATGACCGTTTATAAAAAGGGGAATTTCAGTTGGTGTTGTATGAAAACAAAAGACTGGTGAGAGGCAGGGGAATATCTGGTGGACTTGGGAGTGAAATTATACAGAGTAAAGTATAAATGGTCTTTGGGTATTCAAGTTTACTTTTGTGTGTACGAGTCTTCCAGGTGAGGAAAATGTTGAATTATTCTGGAGCTATAGGAAAAAAAGGGGTTTAAGATGTTCCGCGTTGATTTAAGGCAACGAACATCTGTACTTAATGTGCATATGTATTTCCCGATTCAGCCGAGGATAGTTATAAGGTAGTTATGGGGGGTAGATTTAGAAACTCTAGCATAGGATTTAGTGTGTGACCGTAATTTGGTGTCGGCCGAATTTAGCTGAGAAGTAACTTAGTGGATTGAGTAAGGTGTCAGGGCACTCGATAGTATGAGTACTAGTATAATAGAGGATAGGTCTATGATAGGAGATTTAGTGTAGGGGGGTTACTAGGATTTCTAAAGTTTCCTATGACTTTTCCTTCTTTTACCTTGTCTTAAGTTATGTGAAGAATTTACTATGCCATAGGTCAAAGATCTTTTCTCTGAATCTATAGAAGTTATAATTGAAAAATGGCCACTAGCCTAATCTCACTTCTAAATATGTCTGGGGGTTTGGTCTCACAAGGTACTGTATATTCAAAGGGTTTTCCCAGGGAACTCCACTGAACTTAAACTGAACTCAGCTGAATTCCCACACTGGAAATTGTAATACCCTACACTTTTAAAAAGGGAAAGGACATTACCATATTTGGGGTTTTGCAGTGATCAATATCCTCAAGATTTTAAATCTTGTATCAACCAAGGTCAACCAGTTCTAAAAGTAACGGCATAATAAGTCTGTTTGATAGGATACTGACAGCAGAAGATATGTCAACTTTCCCCATTGAACGGACTAGCAATATGGTTCACATGACCATAAGATAAATACAAAAAAACTGTAATACCAGAAAATTTTTCCTCTGAGGAATGAACATTCTTGGACTTTAATAAAAACAGTGTGTCCAGTGTAATATATACGCAGGGTTGTGATTTTTGTCCTACATCCATAGACAATAATTTATTTAAATATACGGAAAGTGTAAACATTCCCTGGATTTTAAAAAAAAAAACATTTTAAAATATTGGATATTTCACCGGGGAAAAACATTACATATTAAAAAAAAAGCTGTTTTGAAAATACAAATTTATTTTTAAAAGTCAAGGATATTGTGAAAAACATCATCATCATCAGTCAGAGAGAAAAATACAATGGATGAAGTAAAACAGTTCTGTGCTGTGGTGGGCAAAAATAAGGCCGTTGTGTTTATGACAATGTGATGTGGATTTTAGAGGGGTCACTCTTTTTCTCACCTACACGATTTGAACACACCAACCCAAAGTCCTTTTCATACACTTTTATACAACCATGACACTTTTTATTCAATAAATAATGTTAGTATTTATTGGAGGACAGTGTTGTGTGGGTATGTTCTGAAGGAAAGTTAAGAGGGGTGTGGCATTGCGATAATAGAGAGAGAGATAGTGAATAGAAGACTGGAACGGGGGTGTGTAGACAAAGGTCTGGCAATAGACCCAACATTGGAAAAAGGGAAGTTGAAGTGTGCTTTTTTATTCTACTGTCCCCCACCCGCCCCTCAACCCCAGCATCTCTCATCTACCACCCACCCACACACACCCCAATCACCTAGCCAAACACACATTCCCCATCCTCACATACATCCTTCATCCACCTGCACATCCCACACCTCCCCCACCTCTCACACATCTCCCCTCCCACACAAAACTAAACCCATGAACACATCCCCCCACACACAATCCCCCACATACATTCCCCATACACATCCCCGCCCACACATCTCTCACCCACACACACAACTCCCACCCACCCACACTATCCCCCACCTACAAACATCCTCACCACCCACACATACATCCTCCACCCAACTCACTATTTACCTCATCCCACACTCACACACTCCCACTCACACAGACATATCCCATTCACAGACACCCCCCCCCCCACACACACACACACTCATCCCCCACACCCATTACACACCCATCCCCCAACCCACACAATCTTCTACACACCCATTCACACCCAAATACACATTCCCTACCCACACCCCCTCCTCCCCCCAACCACCAACACCCACATACTTCCAAACCATCCTACCCAAATATCCCCCCACCACAACAACACAACTCTCACACCCACATCCATCACCCCACCGACCTACACATCCCTTCACACCATCCACACATACACCCACACACCCCACTACACACCACCCCCAACCACATTCCATTCCCACACCCCCACCCACACACAACACACACACACACACACACACACACATCCCTCACATAACACACACATCCTCACATCTTGACACATACAGATGCCTCGGTGTTAATACAAAGGATAGTTTGTAGCCAAAATGACATCATGTCATTCTTCAAACAAGCATGCATAATATAGATAATTGTCATGACTCTATGTCGCTCGTTCGTCTGGGTCTTGACACGAATACATGTATATACAAACAAATCAATCGATTCACATCAACATGGATATTATTTTTATATCGACAAATTCAAATGTCATAATTTACACATCAAAATTTCATCACACTATCGAATACCACACTCGCCCCGCTCAAATCATACTTCATAAGCTCTCACGGCTAACGCACACGCAGTTCATACTCATAGCGCTCGCAAACAATCATATTAGCTATACAGTTCACTTTCACAGCACTCAGTCAAGCACATCCTTTCCTCATTCCAAGTCCAGTCTCGTCTTCCAAAGCTGTCGCCTGTTGGTCCTCTATCACGTGGTATCCCCCTCGTGTCGTATGGTGATTCCCGTGCTAGGTAATTGCGTCTTGTAATGGGACCCGTAACCGTCCTTGACCTGGAGTTTTGTCCGTCCGTTCGATGACTGTCGTCTCATGTAGTCCAGTCCAAGGATGGTACTGTCATGTCCCGTTCACAGGTGTACTGTGCTGGCTGCTGTCCCCATGTCCCGTCTTCTCTTCCCATGTCCTGCCTATGGGATCTATCTTGTATATCAGGTCCCTAGGGCTCCGACAGTAATACGTGAGAATTATTTCACTAGGTCGCGCAGGTCATAGACTACCTGGAATATGAGCTGGTTGAGATCCTTTGTGCTATGGGAGTTTGAAATCTGGGGGAAGGGAACTGTATCTTACACATATTTATAGACCGGGTATGATTATGATGATCAGCCAAGCTAGAGAAGACAAACTTCAATGTGCCAACGCGTACGGGCCAATGCCCCGACAGAGCTTGTGGCAGGCCCTAAAGATGTATCACTCCCCCGAGAAGATCACATTTCGGGGATCCCGCTTAGTTCTCGACCCGGCGTTCAACCAAACTATAAGGAACCCTAAGCAGGCACAGAGATGGGCTGTGCCATTTCGCAGATACTGTACCTCATGGCGTGGAATGTCCTTTTGTGGCGACGGTCGGCTAGGCACTAGGTCAGCGATTCAGCGGGCAGGATGTTTATGGACCACACGCCATTCTAGCACCAGGGAAGAACCCCGTCCGCAGGATGCTCCTACAGCTAGAACAACTGGTTGGCTGATACAGAATGAGCTTCAAGCCCGAGAAGTCCAGAAGCTGGTCGGTACAGGGGACACCCGTAGTTATATGGGCAAACCGGACAATTCCCATTGTAGTGGAGGACATCGTCAAATATCTGTACCGAGTATTCGTGGCTGTACGATGCCTCTCGGGGAGGGACAAGAATGCAGTACAGACAGCAGCAAGGTGTCTGCACACTGTTGGCAAGAGTAGACCGACAGGGACGTTCAAGATCTGTTGTCTCCAGTTGATGTTGATCTCGAAACGTCTATGGCTCCCTGATTTTATTCACGAGATAACCAGGAGCACGGTAGATAACAATAGAGGGGACGATTAACCAAGCGCACATTATGGTGAAGTTTGGGACACTGCAGTCAGCGATGACCGTGCGTGTTCAATCTGGTGGAACTAGGATGTACAGCAGGAGAAAGAGACCTGGGAGTCATTACCAGGGTAGATCCACTGTCCAAGCTTATGATGAAGATCAAGAGACTGAAACATTCGTAGGAGGTGGCACTTCTGATGATCGGAAGTCTCCAGTTGTTGCTCCCCGGTGGAGTTTATACTACAGGCCTAACGAGGTGATACTACGGTGGGGTTTATACTACAAGTCTGACGAGGTGATAACACGGTGCTAAACGGTAACTTACGATAAATCAATGACACGATCAAAATGGTCCAGGGTTGCACCCATCTAACAAGAATGCAGAAGCGCAAAATCAACGGAGATCAAGGACTCCAAGCCGGTATTCATTATGTTGAGGCAATATTTATTTGCCTATGTCTAACTTGTCACACATTCATACTGGCAAGGATAAAATTACAATTGGTTATTACCGTGCCTGTTATGGCCAGGCGGAACGGTAGTGAACAATATTATGTATGAATCAAAGATTGTTGACATATTAAATACTTGCAACGATAATGTCCCGGTACTTCTGTCCTTCACCAATCTGCCTCTTGTTCTGACTTTCTAAGTCCCGTTCTGATATGATCGCATCTGTCCATGATTTTCGGGCTTATATAGATCATGTATTAATACTCTAGTCCTCCTCTCCAATATTTGTTAGCCATCATAGTGGAAGTCCAGCCAGTACATAATTTATCTCGTTCCTGAGAATCTAACATGCTGCCTCGTTTGTCAAGCTCTAAGATCTGACTGTTTATTGTTGTTGACAATTTCTCTGACGTTTCTCATTTTTACGTCACCTCGTTGGTTTCTCATAAAAGTTGGTTCGCGATTTTCTCACCAACTTTATTTTACGTCATTTCATCTGCTCTGCTACTTGGCAACAGTGGAGTTTATATTGCAAGCCTAACGAGGTGATAACACGGTGGAGTTTATACTACAAGTCTAACGAGGTGATAACACGGTGGAGTTTATATTGCAAGCCTAACGAGGTGATAACACGGTGAAATTTATACTGCAAGCCTAACGAGGTGATGACACAGTGGAGTTTATATTGCAAGCCTAACGAGGTGATAACACGGTGGAATTTATACTGCAAGCCTAACGAGGTGATGACACAGTGGAGTTTATATTGCAAGCCTAACAAGGTGATAACACGGTGGAGTTTATATTGAAAGCCTAACGAGGTGATAACACGGTGGAGTTTATATTGCAAGTCTAACGAGGTGATAATACGGTGGAGTTTATACTATAAGTCTAACGAGGTGATCTCACGATCCTAGTTTCCTCCACCTGTGTGTTTTCTGTACTCAGCGCAAGTTTGTCTTTCCCAGCGGTGTCCACATCATTGTAATCAAACAACAAATCAATCCCTAAAGCTACTGGAATATCAAATATGTCGGGCCTAATAATATTAGCGCACACCTGTAGATGTGACCTGACCAGTGTCTATCATCAAAGTAGTTTCGTCCCTAGATCTCAGCTGATGCGGCCACCTGTCCTGAACCTGTTCTAACCTGCTCTCTATCGCTATCGAGGTCACACATCCGCGAGTCACCCCATTACACATTATACTTGCCACACTTTTTCATGTTTTATGTTTGTTCCATTCTTAATTATAGTTGCGTTTTAATTGTTCATATAATACATATAATACGTCACAATATATACTCGCCTTCATTCACTTGGATTGTGTCATGTGTTTATTTGTGAAATACTACAGTAATTAGTAGATACGTGAATGGCTCCATACCCCAGTGTTTATGGGAGTTGTACATACATATAAATACCCAAGTAATACAGGGACACGGCCATAGTACCAAACAGGAAAGTACTTCCATAACTATGATGCTGTAATTGAGGCAATCAAGATAGCAACAGAGGACATTATTGAATACCAGCCATGATACACTGACTATGATGCTATTGATATATGCAAAATAAGAACTTGAGGCGCTCCTGTCTGGGAAATTGCAAGTGCTACGGACATCACTATCTGATCTAGGCAGCCAACATAAGGTCACCATACAGAGGATCTCACTGTGGAGTGCTAGGTAACGAGAGAGCTGATCAACTAGCTAAGGAAGGAACAACAAATGTACTTTTTACATGCACACAAAAAAAAAAAAAGAATGATCAAATCAGTCGGCTGAGTTGAGTTGATTTGAGTTATGAACCGACATCACTGCACTCAGGACATTCCCATACGTGCTCCGTCCCCTCGTTCAACAGTCAGCGAAGAGTCATACTACTAATCGTTCCTACCGCTATCTGATTAAAAGTTCTCCTGGTCTTCCCTTGCAGTTTTGAGATTCTTCCAGAACCCCTGCCGATCGTCCGCAATCTCATTCTTTCCACATATGGATTCTCAATCTGTTCCCCGGCTTCTCCACCTGGTCCCACAAACGCACGACCACCTCCCCCATGTCCCATAGGGCAATCTACCACCAATAGGTGCATTTCCCTGCCAGCCTATCAGGTTTACAGTAAAAAAAAAATATGATTAAATTGGTTGGAACTGCGGTAAAGCAGTAATTTGAAGCGTGGACAATAAGCAGTCAAGTTGAAAAACAGCTGATGGCTGTGGAAATGTGGTTTCTGAGGAAAATGCAAAGAATACCATGGACAGACAGAAACATCAATGAACAAGTCCTTCAAGAAACAAATGAAGATCGTAAACTGATTAGAGACATTTGACGTCGACAGTCAAAATTTTTTGGGCGTGTTATGAGAAGAAATTAATTGGAGAACTTGGTGACAACTGGCAAGATCGAAGGGAACGGACCAAGGGGAAGACCGAGAAGGAACTACCTGGATGGCTTGGCTACATGGTATGGTCGAGAAAAGAACACTGAGCTGATCCACGACTCTGGTGATCGAGTGAGATGGCAGAACATGACCACCCACGCTTACCGGCATGGCACATGATTGATGGATGGCGGTAAAGCTGTGAAAATGTAAACAATATAAAATGACACAAAGTAGTGCAGCTTTACATAATAGATTTACGACACATACATGTGTCGTAAATCTGTTATGTAAAGCTTCACTACTTTGTGTCATTTTATATTGTTTATCAGGTTTACAGCCATTCTTTCCCTTTCTCTTCCTTGTCTGTACACCAGCACATCATCTGCGAATGTGAAGATTCTACCAATTCCCTGATGCCTCAATAGCTGAGGCTCTGCTGTTGTATACATTAAAGAGACTCAATTCAAGACTGGCGAATCAGCCATGTACACAAGTGCATCGGCGCCGCAGACAGCAGATCACATACTCCAAGAGTGCCCAAAATACGATACATCTAGGCAAACCTTCTGGCCTAGAGAAACAACAGCAGAAGATAAACTCTATAGACCAGTGAGTAACCTAATAAAAAAACAAAAGAAGACTGTTACGTTCATACGAGTGACAACATTGCAGTTGTAGACAAATTTCAAGAGAACGAAAGAAGAAGAATAATGGGAGCAGTAGTGGTGTAGTGGTTAGAGAACTAGATTCCCACGACAGTTGTGCTTCAATCCCCAGCAATGGTAGCATCCTTCTTGGACCACGAGTTGCAGAAAGAATGTGAACACCTCACCTCTTTATTTCTAAGACCAAGTTAACAGTGAAGACCTGACATTTACGAACTGTCAATATCTAGTTACATTAATGACAGGACCGAGAGTGTCTACCGATCACCCCACACAGTAATGACATTATATCCCACCTAACACAGTAAAGACAATGTCTACCAGTAAACCCAGGAATGGCGGTATCTACCACCAAACACAGTTATGACGGTATCTACCACCAAACACAGTAATGACAGTATTTACCTATCATTAGGAGGAGTCCTTCGTCCATCACCCCCTACCCAGACTGGTAAACTGGTACACTCAACCATCCTGACGTTACTGGCCTTGCTCTCACGCAGTCTTCGTGATTGATTGATTGATTGATTGATTGATTTAGGAATCGACATCACAGCATTCGGGGCATTCCCATAAGTGCTCCGTCCCCATCCTCAGCAGCCAGTGAAGAGTTCCAACACTAATAGTACCAGTAGCAATCTGATTATAAGTCCGTCTCGCCTTTCCTCTGAGCGTTGAGCGTCGGCCAGATCCCTTCGTCACTCCTCGTGTCTCATTCTTGCCAGACCATGATAATCCATTTGCTCCTCTGAGGTGTGCACGTGCTCCCACAAGGCCGCAACCACGTCTGCCTTGTCATGTATCAATACTCCACCAGGTTCTGCAGAGCCAGCCAATCTGTCCGCCTGTTCATTTCCCAGCACACCAGCATGCCCCGGAGAAAAGATCCAGGCGATGCTTGTCGCCCGTGACCTCCGAAGCGAAGCAAGCCACTCAGCACGAAGTCTGCCCGTCCTCACCCTCGTCAGCATGTTTTCTGAGTCAGTTACAATCACGATGTGTGTGTGTGTCGTATTCTCCATCCAGCGGAGAGCCGCAGTGACTACCTCCACCTCCATTCTTAAGCTGGATGTTGTGGTATCATATGCTAGGCTCTCCTGCCCCAAACATCGACCATTAGCTTTGGCTATGAACCCCCAGCCACTTCTCTCACCTCTTGACACCGAACCATCTGTGTAGATAATCACATTACCCGAGTGAGCATTGTCCTGAATTAGTTGCTGGATTTCCACTTCCGTGGCCCCTGCTGGCCACTCCCTGCACTCCCGGCTTCATGTGATTATAACTCTGCACAAGTCTGACTGCTCCGCTGGCACTCTGACCATTTCCTCTCCACGCAGTCTTCGTGATGTCAGCATCCAACAAGACTGTTCTCTCTTCGTGATGACAGCATTCAACAAGACTGTTCTCTCTTCGTGATGCCAGCATCCAACAAGACTGTTCTCTCTTCATGATGACAGCATCCAACAAGATTGTTTCTCTCCTCTTCATGATGCCAGCATCCAATAGACTGTTCTCTCTTCATGACTGGCAGCATCCAACAAGACTGTACTCTTTTCATGATGACAGCATCCACCAAGACTGTTCTCTCTCCATGATGACAGCATCCAACAAGACTGTTCTCTCTTCATGACGACAGCATCCAACAAGACTGTTCTCTCTTCATGATGACAGCATCCAACAAGACAGTTCTCTTTTCATGATGCCAGCATCCAACAAGACTGTTCTCTCCTAATGATGACAGCATCCAACAAGACTGTTCTCTCTTCATGATGACAGCATCCAACAAGAATGTTCTCTCTTCATGATGACAGCATCCAACAAGACTGTTCTCTCTTCATGATGACAGCATCCAACAAGACTGTTCTCTCTTCATGATGCCAGCATCAACAGACGTTCTCTCTCCATAATGCCAGCATCCAACAAGACTGTTCTCGCTTCATGATGTCAGCATCCAACAAGACTGTTCTCTCTCCATGATGACAGCATCCAACAAGACTGTTCTCTCTCATGATGACAGCATCCACCCAAGACCTGTTCTCTCTCATGATGCCAGCATCCAACAAGACTGTTCTCTCTCCAGATGACAGAATCCAACAAGACTGTTCTCTCTTCATGATGACAGCATCCAACAAGACTGTTCCTCTCCTTCATGATGACACCATCCAACAAGACTGTCTCTCTTCACATGACAGCATCCAACAAGACTGTTCTCTCTTCATGATGACAGCATCAACAAGACTGTTCTCTCTTCATGATGACAGCATCCAAACAAGACTGTTCTCTCTTCATGATGACAGCATCCAACAAGACTGTTCTCTCTTCATGATGTCAGCATCCAACAAGACTGTTCTCTCTTCATGATGACAGCATCCAACAAGACTGTTCTCTCTTCGTGATGACAGCATCCAACAAGACTGTTCTCTCTTCATGATGACAGCATCCACCAAGACTGTTCTCTCTCCATGATGACAGCATCTAACAAGACTGTTCTCTCTTCATAATGTCAGCATCCAACAAGACTGTTCTCTCTTCATGATGACAGCATCCAACAAGACTGTTCTCTTTTCATGATGCCAGCATCCAACAAGACTGTTCTCTCTTCATGATGTCAGCATCCAACAAGACTGTTCTCTCTTCATGATGACAGCATCCAACAAGACTGTTCTCTTTTCATGATGCCAGCATCCAACATGACTGTTCTCTCCTAATGATGACAGTATCCAACAAGACTGTTCTCTCTTCATGATGACAGCATCCAACAAGAATGTTCTCTCTTCATGATGACAGCATCCAACAAGACTGTTCTCTCTTCATGATGACAGCATCCAACAAGACTGTTCTCTCTTCATGATGCCAGCATCCAACAAGACTGTTCTCTCTCCATAATGCCAGCATCCAACAAGACTGTTCTCGCTTCATGATGTCAGCATCCAACAAGACTGTTCTCTCTCCATGATGACAGCATCCAACAAGACTGTTCTCTCTCTCATGAGACAGCATCCACCAAGACTGTTCTCTCTCATGATGCCAGCATCCAACAAGACCTGTTCTCTCCTCCAAGATCGACAGAATCCAACAAGACTGTTCTCTCTTCATGATGCACAGCATCCAACAAGACTGTTCTCTCTTCCATGCATGACACCATCCAACAAGACTGTCTCTCTTCATGATGACAGCATCAACAAGGACTGTTCTCTCTTCATGATGACAGCATCCAACAAGACTGTTTCTCCTCTTCATGACTGACAGCATCCAACAAGACCTGTTCTCTCTTCATGATGACAGCCATCCAACAAGGACTGTTCTCTCTTCATGATGTCAGCATCCAACAAGACTGTCTCTCTCTTCATGATGACAGCATCCAACAAGGACTGTATTTCTCTCTTGTGATGACAGCATCCAACAAGACTGTTCTCTCTTCATGATGACAGCATCCACCAAGACTGTTCTCTCTCCATGATGACAGCATCTAACAAGACTGTTCTCTCTTCATAATGTCAGCATCCAACAAGACTGTTCTCTTTTCATGATGCCAGCATCCAACAAGACTGTTCTCTCTTCATGATGTCAGCATCCAACAAGACTGTTCTCTCTTCATGATGACAGCATCCAACAAGACTGTTCTCTTTTCATGATGCCAGCATCCAACATTACTGTTCTCTCCTAATGATGACAGTATCCAACAAGACTGTTCTCTCTTCATGATGACAGCATCCAACAAGAATGTTCTCTCTTCATGATGACAGCATCCAACAAGACTGTTCTCTCTCTTCATGATGACAGCATCCAACAAGACTGTTCTCTCTTCATGATGCCAGCATCCAACAAGGACCTGTTCTCTCTCCCATGACTGACAGCATCCAACAAGACTGTTCTCGCTTCATGGTGACAGCATCCAACAAGACTGTTCTCTCTCCATGATGACAGCATCCAACAAGACTGTTCTCTCTCCATGATGGCAGCATCCAACAAGACTGTTCTCTCTTCATGATGATAGCATCCAATAAGACTGTTCTCTCTCCATGACAGCATCCAACAAGATTGTTCTCTCTCTTCATGATGACAGCATCCAACAAGACTGTTCTCGCTTCATGATGACAGCATCCAACAAGACTGTTCTCTCTTCATGATGACAGCATCCAACAAGACGTTCTTCTCTCCATGACAGCATCCAACAAGACTGTTCTCTCTCTTCATGATGACAGCATCCAACAAGACTGTTCTCTCTCCATGATGACAGCATCCAACAAGACTGTTCTCTCTTCATGATGACAGCATCCAACAAGACTGTTCTCTCTCCACATGACAGCATCCAACAAGACTGTTCTCTCTTCATGATGACAGCATCCAACAAGACTGTTCTCTCTTCATGATGACAGCATCCAACAAGACTGTTCTCTCTCATGATGTCAGCATCCAACAAGACTGTTCTCTCTTCATGATGACAGCATCCAACAAGACTGTTCTCTCTTCATGATGACAGCATCCAACAAGACTGTTCTCTCTTCAAATTAGGAGTCAGTGACATTTCCAACAATCACTGTCAACATGTATCTTATTGCCTTCCAGGAAACAGTTGTACCATAAAACTTGCGTGTGTGTGTGTGTGTGTGTGTGTGTGTGTGTGTGTGTGTGTGTGTGTGTGTGTTTGTGTGTCTGTGTGTGTGTTTTCTGCGTTGAAGAAGAGTTGGGTTAAGTCATACGATGGGTCTGAGATAGATTAGACATAGTATCTTAAGAGTTTGTGGTCGTTTGTCCATTGTCTTGTGTGGATCGATTTGGTAGAAAAAGTATGACGGGACTACATTACACTAGAACCCAGAAATAACGGCAGGTGACGAGGACCCGAGAAACCCACGCCGTCCTGTTACAAAATAGAAACTGAATCTGTTTAGTTTGTTTAGTTTAGTCGTTGGATTAACATCACGGCACACAGTTTAACCCATAAGTGCTCCGTTTTCCTCCTAACTCAAACCTGAGTCTGGAGAAACTCAGCTCAATGCACGAACTCCGTTGCTTCGGCGAGGATCCTGAAATACTTTGGGTAGATTTTTAACTCGAAATTTTGCCCGGGCAGCGCCGTTAGGCTACTCTTTTTCGATTTCCAACTGCCAAGGGATTTTTAACGTGAGCAACAATACACACGGACGTCCGATCTCACTACCCAGAGACCCGGGGAAATTTTATTACTGGAAGTCCAAGTGGATTTTTAAATAAATCCCGGTCCTCACCGGGGCCTGAACCCGGGACATCCAGCACTCGAGGCGGACACCATACCTCGAGACCACTCAGCCCCCCTAAAAGTATGGAACGCTTCACGAATTTGCGTGTCATCCTTGCGCAGGCGCCATGCTAATCTTCTCTGTATCGTTCCAATTTTAGTATATGTACTGCGTGAACAGTACGCTGAAACTGAATCGAAGGGAAACAACTGCATCATTTTATGACGCGCTTCAGCCTGCAGTTGTCTACCATTACTACTTTGGACAATTAGCAGACACGCTGAGAAACATTTAGTGGTAGTGGACATGTGGCTTCTGAGGAACATTCAAAGAATACCGTGGACAGACAGAAAAGCCAATGAGACAATCCTACGAGAAACAAATAAAGACTGTCAATTGATTCGAGAAAGGTGACGTATAAAGTCAAGATGTTTGGGCACAGTATGAGGAGAAATAACTGTAAAACTTTGTGACAACTGGCAAATTTCATAGGGAAAGAGCAAGTGGAAGGCAAAGAGGCCTGGGTGGCTCGGCCACATGGCAAATTCTGGACAAGAACATAGAACTGACCCACGACTGTTGTCATGGTGTGAGGTTGTGAACCTAGATATTGGTGATTGGTGTGAGATTGTGAACCTAGATACTAGTGATGGTGTGAGGTTGTAAACCTAGATATTGGTAATGGTGTGAGGTTGTGAACCTATATATTGGTAATGGTGTGAGGTTGTGAACCTAGATATTGGTAATGGTGTGAGGTTGTGAACCTAGATACTAGTGATGGTGTGAGGTTGTGAACCTAGATATTGGTAATGGTGTGAGGTTGTGAACCTAGATATTGGTAATGGTGTGAGGTTGTGAACCTAGATACTAGTGATGGTGTGAGGTTGTAAACCTAAATATATGTAATGGTGTGAGGTTGTGAACCTAGATACTAGTGATGGTGTGGGGTTGTGAACCTAGATACTAGTGATGGTTTGAGGTTGTAAACCAAGATATGGGTAATGGTATGAGGTCGTGTACTAAGATACTGGTGATGGTATGAGGTTGTGAACCTAGACACTAGTGATGGTGTGAGGTTGTGAACCTAGATATTGGTAATGGTGTGAGGTTGTGAGCCTAGATATTGGTAATGGTGTGAGGTTGTGAACCTAGATACTAGTGATGGTGTAAGGTTGTGAACCTAGATATTGGTAATGGTGTGAGGCTGTGAACCTAGATATTGGTAATGGTGTGAGTTTGTGAACCTAGATACTAATGATGGTGTGTGGTAGTGTACTAATATACTGGTGATGGTGTGAGGTTGTGAACCTAGACACTGGTGATGGTGTGAGGTTGTGAACCTAGAAATTGGTAATTTTGTGAGGTTGTGAACCTAGATATTGGTAATGGTGTGAGGTTGTGAACCTATATATTGGTAATGGTGTGATGTTGTGAACCTAGATACTAGTGATGGTGTGAGGTTGTGAACCTAGATATTGGTAATGGTGTGAGGCTGTGAACCTAGATATTGGTAATGGTGTGAGGTTGTGAACCTAGATACTAGTGATGGTGTGAGCTTGTGAACCTAGATATTGGTAATGGTGCGAGGTTGTGAACCTAGATATTGGTAATGGTGTGAGGTTATGAACCTAGATATTAGTAATGGTGTGAGGTTGTGAACCAAGGTACTGGTGATGGTGTGAGGTTGTGAACCTAGATACTGGTGATAGTGGTGTCACTGCACGAAGTCTGGTGAGTTGTACCGTACAGTATACTCCAACCATATGTCACTGCACGAAGTCTGGTGAGTTGTACCGTACAGTATACTCCAACCATATGTCACTGCACGAAGTCTGGTGAGTTGTACCGTACAGTATACTCCAACCATATGTCACTGCACGAAGTCTGGTGAGTTGTACCGTACAGTATACTCCAACCATATGTCACTGCACGAAATCTGGTGAGTTGTATCGTACAGAATGTTCCAGTCATCCTCACCCGGTCAATAACACCCCTCATTATTTCTGCTTGTATAACTTCATTCATTCAATGAGATGTCAATCAATTAATCAGTCAGGTGCCGTCTCCACAGTGAAGATTGGCTGCAGTGAATCTCCAACACTGTCTCTCGCCTCTACTATTCAATGTATTCACGAGTAAACACAGTCAAATTTGATTTGGAGTAAGGCAGGAGAAAGAGTATCCAGCAAACTTTGTTTCTCACGTGTTGACACATTGTATAAATATCAACATGCCAAGTTCACACGCATAAACAACTTTCTAGGGAAACAGATATCGTTTCGTCTGCAACGGCGGGGAATTAGCAGGAAGTGAGCTGCGATATTTGAATTCCGTTCTGTCAGCCATTTCAAAGTGGTCTGTGCCAGACAAAGTGAATTCTCTGAATTGTTTTGTTATTTAGTTGTTGACAGCAAACACATGTTTGGTCCACTTTTAAAGTGTACCATGATAGCATCCAGGATGTTGTCTTCTTTCGCTGTAATTGCGAATCAGAAGATTCTGTTGATAAGTTTTGATATTGCCAATTGCATGACTAGTATAAAAAGCTGGCCAGACGTTCAGTGCTTGCCCTAATGTCATGTGTAGACCAAACATGAATTTGTTGTCTGCAAAAATTGCCACGATGGGGAAGAAATATCAGCTTTTGATTGTTGCTCTTGTTGTGACTGTGTTAGGCAGTCAGGCACAACCAAATACGGTGAGTTCATCCTTTTATATTATGTGTGTTTTTGTTTGTGGTTTCACTTCAAGTTAAGGTTAAAATAAATTAAATTCTTCCTGTTTTAGACAGTACTGGAATGTCTTGAAACTAAAACTAATGTCTGTTTTTAGACAATGTCTCAAATGTCTCAGTTTGTCTGGCAATGTCTCAAATATCTCAGTTTGTCTGGTAATGTCTCAGTTTTGTCTTTTTTTTTTTTTGCAGGATATTGCAGTCAACACCAGCATGTTTCAGCTGTTGTTGATGTCTTGGCATGTTCTTACGCTCAGTAGTTTGCTATTACCGGTCTCCATGGCGAAGGAGTTACGAGCCCGATTTGTAATCCCATATACCAGGTTCGAAACACAGCGGTGCTGGGTTTTTTCTTAAAAAGGTATAGGAGCTGGTCGTTCAGAAAGCAATGGCAAACTACTGAACGTAAAACTTGCCCAGGAATCACGAACAGCCAAAAACTGCTGGTGTTGACTGCTACGTCCTGTGAAGGACATGCAACCAAACAATAAGCTTGCCATTGCATTCTGAACGACCTGCTCAAATACCTTCTTAAGTTATTAGCGCGAGGCGACGCGATCCGCTGAGGAATCTCGCGCAGCTGTGTTTCGTGGGTGGGTATACGGAATTACGAACAACGTCCTTAACGTCTTCGCCAGGGAGACCGGCCAGTTTGTCTTTCTTGTCTAAAATGCCTCAATTTTTTCTGCCAGTGTTTCAAGTGTCTCAGTTTGTCTGACAACGTCTCAAATGTCTCAGTTTTCTGGCAATGTCACAGTTTGTCTGACAATGTCTCAGTTTGTCTGACAATGAGTCAGATGCCTCAATTTGTATAATCTACTTATTTGTCTATCCACCTATATCTATAATCTACTTATTTGTCTATCCACCTATATCTATAATCTACTTATTTGTCTATCCACCTATATCTATAATCTACTAATTTGTCTATCCACATATATCTATAATCTACTTATTTGTCTATCCACCTATATCTATAATCTACTTATTTGTCTATCCACCTATATCTATAATCTACTAATTTGTCTATCCACCTATATCTATAATCTACTAATTTGTCTATCCACCTATATCTATAATCTACTAATTTGTCTATCCACATATATCTATAATCTACTAATTTGTCTATCCACATATATCTATAATCTACTAATTTGTCTATCCACATATATCTATAATCTACTAATTTGTCTATCCACATAAATCTATAATCTACTAATTTGTCTATCCACCTATATCTATAATCTACTAATTTGTCTTTCCACATATATCTATAATCTACTAATTTGTCTATCCACATATATCTATAATCTACTAATTTGTCTATCCACCTATATCTATAATCTACTAATTTGTCTATCCACATATATCTATAATCTACTAATTTGTCTATCCACATATATCTATAATCTACTTATTTGTCTATCCACATATATCTATAATCTACTAATTTGTCTATCCACATATATCTATAATCTACTTATTTGTCTATCCACATATATCTATAATCCATGAATTTGTCTATCCACATATATCATCATTTATTAGAAGCAGATGTGAAAGTAAAACTCAAAAGGCTTACCCGAGGACCAAAGCAATTTCTTTTTGAGCTCACAAAAATATCAGATGCATACATAGTAGAAGTGAATAATCGTTTTGCAATCGTGATGTCTATACAGGAGGAAATGACACCTGATGAATTGGCAGTACAATCTAGAGATATCTTTATAGCAGCAGCCAAAGATTGAATTCCGATCAAGTAATATAAGATATGGATTACATCAGGCATGCTAAATTAATAAAACAACGATAGGAACTGAAACAGAAAGGAGAAACCGATAACAGCAGAATGGAGAATAAATTTTTTAACACATGAAATAAGAAAGAATACAAGAAAGGACAAAACCTAATATATACAATATTGTTGTACTAAAATAGAGCAATATCATAAGAATGGAAGAGATTACGAAATATACAAAGAAATGAAATTATTGACAAGAAATTTTCAACCTTAATTAAATGTTATATGTGACAAGTGGAGAATTACCAGAATCCAGAAAAATTCTAAAACGATGGCAGGAACACTGCAGTGGAATGTATGATATGAATTACTGTGCGGATATGAATGAGAAATATGAACCAAGGACAGCAGAGACAGAACCTGAACAGTCATTAGATAACATTGCATGGGTAATAAAGGACCTGAAGAATCGTAAATCACAAGGATGTGGTGAGATACCAGCTGAATTAATGAAAGCGGGAGGAGAAGAAAGCATAAAAATCTACCACGCATTATGTAAAGAGATATGGAAATATGGTATATGGCCAAAAGATTGGAAGAGAACTATCTTCATTCCAATACCAAAAACAGGCAACCTGAAATTATGTACCAACTATAGAACTGTTGCCCTGATCAGTCATGCAAGTAATCATTGGCACCTTGCCGTCTTGACAGACGATAGTTTGTGCTCTAAAAAGGCATAATAACTTTTAACTATGGCGGTAGCGAGTGTGACTGATAAGGCCAATTTGCGCTGTAAATGTCCGTTCACAGTGAGTGCATGTGAACACGTGGTCATTTCCACCATCATGCAATTCCGAGACCAGTTAAGACCAGGGATGGAGTTATTGCCTCTCCATAGCACAAAGCCTGGGCTAAAATATAGAGATCATGTGTTGCCCATGCAGCATGATCCCTCTCTCGGCCTGCCTAGTTCACTCCAGAGGAAAGGTAACACCCCTACATCTGGAACAAGACAAGCTGCAGAAGCTGCCGGATCAGCAAAGCAATGCTCTAACTGTCCGCCTGTCGGAGCTTCGATCCTAGACCAGTCGCCAACCAAGGCTTAGGGCCTGGTCTGCCCTGCCATGACAATTTTGTCTTTAGCTTGCATTTCCTCGCACCAGGGTAAGGCTTGTACCCTCCCAATTGTGCTCTTCCGCCCGAAGCCGTTCACACAATGTGGGGTGTCGGGTTTGGTAAGCGCCGCCCAACGTTCGGCGCTAACAGAAACCAGGTAGTACCGTCTACTGTTATACGGTAGCTCAGTCATATCTGACTAAGACCTGACTATAAGGAGATTACTCAGGAGATTACTGAGTTATTTACAATATTTCTGTAGGCAATGTCAAACAAACATGCAAGTAATATCCAACTAAAAATCATAATGGGAAGACTTCGTAAGAAAATGGAAGAAGAGATTAACATGGTTAAAGCTGGATTTAGACAAGGAAAGGGAACATGAGATCACATATTCAACATGCGTTTAATAATAGCAAAGTGTAGAGAATTTAATGTAAACATATTTTCATGTTTTGTGGATTATTCAAAGGCATTTGACTGTGTACAACATCAAAATCTTTGGGAAATCATTTAGACCAATAAGCAGCGGTTAGAATAGATGGTGAGACATCAGATTGGTTTGACATCAAGCACGGAGTCCGTCATGGCTGTGTGCTGTCCCCCTATTTGTTTAACCTGTACGCCGAAAATATAATGAGAAATGTCAGAGATGATATAACCAAAGAGGCATATGATGCCCTAAATATCGGTGGTCATGAAATACCAGAGATTCGATATGCTGATGATACAGTATTACTGTCCACATCACAGAATAGTGTAGAAAAACTAATAACCTCAATCCAAAAGAAAGTGAAAATGACAACTTATATCTTAACATGACAAAAACAAAGATAATGCACACAGATAAAACTGCTATGGGGAAAGAAATTATGTTAATGAGGAAAAATTTAAGGTGGTGAAAAATTTCGAATATCTTGGGTCATTGATTACCAACAATAGTGACACAATGAAAGAAATTAAAAGACAAATATCTATTGCTCTTCAAAAACTATTTTTAAAAAATTTTTAAAAATTAATAAATTGTAGAGTGGGACAGATAGACCTACACAAATTAGACTTTTTAAGGGCAGGCATTTTTCCCATTGCAGCATTTGCCTGTGAGACTTGAACTAAACAAGCTGTATAGCTATGCTATTTTCCTTGTATTTTATTCATATCGGACTGTTTGCACACCTTTCTAAACCGTTTCAAACCACCATTTTCGTTTCTCTCATGTCAACAAGAAACTGTTGTTTAATTTAATTTTTATTGTGTGTTTTAGTTAGCTTTTTATCTGTTTGTGTTGTCCCGTTCTTGACAAAGGTCGTAGAACCGAAACGTCGATAGTGCCATGTTGTCCTATATTACTTATTGTTTATTTTAATACTTCAGTATTATATATATATATTTATTGATTGTTTATGTTTTGTGATAAGTCACACTTTGTTTATATCTGTGTAAGATGGAGGTCTCTGTAAGGTGCGTACACCGTGTCTGTGTCTAGCATGTCTCGTCTTTTCGCAGGAGCGAAATATACCTAATTGTTTGCAATTCATATTGATTTATCCTGCTGCAGCCGCTGCTTTTGCTTTTGTTCCATAAACAAGCTGAACAGCGCATAAATGCCTTTGAATATAAATGTTATAGACGGGTACTAAAAATACCTTGGGTACAGAAAAGAACAAATGCATCCATACGGCAAGATCTGAATATTGATTAAGGTTAGCTACTAAATACTATAAAACAAAGACAATTGAAATATTTTGGTCACTTGATAAGTCATAAAAGTTTGGAGAGAGCAACCATGGAGGGGTGTGAATAAATTAACTAGTTTGTCTACCCACATATATCTATAATATACTCAATTGTATAACCACATATATCTATAATCTACTCAATTCCATACCCGCATATACTAAACTGTATATCACCGGTCGTTCAGAAAACAATGGCAAACTAATGAAGGTAAAAAGTGCCTAGTCAATCACACAAACAGCCAAAACATACTGAGGTTGATTGCGACGACCTGTAAAAGACTATGATACCATCTGTGTTATGTTAGCTGGCCTAGCCGTCCAAGTGTTCATCTCTGAAGGCTGTCCTTCCTTTCCCATCGAATTTGCCAGTTGTCACGAAGTTCTGAAGTTTATATCACCTCATAATGTACCCACAACATCTGGATTGTCTACGTCTAATTCCTCCAATCAGTTTACGGTTTTCATTTCCCTCTTGTAGGACCTGCTCGTTGGTTTTTGTCTCTGCCCATGGTATTCTTTACATTTTCCACAGAAACCACATTTCTGCTGCAATTGTGTGTTTTTCATCGTGTCTGCTCATTGTCCATGTTTTACATGCATTCAACCGTTTTTAAAATGCATGTTCTGTAACAGGACCTTGCAGTCAACCCCAGCGATATATTGCCAGTTTGTGATTTTCTTTACAGTGTTTGCGTTCAATGGTTTGCTATTTGTTTCTGAATCGCCGACTCTCATACCATCAAGATCAACGCAAGACAAAGAAATCTGCTCCCGTATCGCCTTCAGCTGATGTTGAACCCTGCTCCCGGTCTGTCCGGGAATTCTAACACTGCGCTCACAACCCCCCACCACAGGCCGAGCATACAACAGTGTGGGTTCTATAGATCACTTTAACATTGTTTTGTTTCTCTGACTACAACTGACAGTTTTTTTATTGACCGTATTCCAAAGAGCTACTTTTGACATTGCGATCTCTACCAGGCACTCCCATCAGATGTTACGACTGCTCCGAGAGAGTGGTACCGATTCACCTGTTTAAAGAATGTCGTGATTACTTGGACATTACATTGAGCTATTTCTTCGTGTTACGCTCATCCCAACCCCGAGTGGATTTACTAGACAATTTTACGTCCAGTAGTTTGCCATTGCTTTCTGAATGAGATGTCAAGGTTAAGTCTAACGCTCCAGTGTGGGGAATGATCCCGCAACCTTGTCGTCAGCCTACCAGAAATTTAAGAGCGAGGGCTCTGATCTATTCGGCCACGCTGGACTCTATAATGCACATTAATGAGAGTAACAGAGTGTCATGTACGTATTTGACTGTACACAACAATCACTCATTTCATTTGCCGCTCCATTCAATCACATCCTTGTTATAAAACTAGAAAACTGATCTGAAGACATTTCCTAGCAGGTGATGGAGTCCCTCCGGATACACTCCAGCATTCATCTCAGGTCCGCTATCACACATTACAGCAGCGTCAGCAGAAACAAGGCCGGGTACGCCCAGCAAGTCAGCTTCAATGTGGCCATGCCGAAAGATGCCTTCATTGTGGATTTCTCCATGACAACTGGCGGGGTTAACTATGATGGGGAAATCAAGGAGAGAACCGTGACCTCGTCTGGAGCCGGTACAAGGGGAATCAATACGAGTCGAGACAGCAGCAAATTCAGGATATCACTGAATGTCTCTGCTGGAGAAATGGCCACCTTCAAGTTAACTTACGCGGAAGTTTTGAAAAGAAAACACGGGGTTTATGACCATCAAATTTATTTGAGTCCTGGCCAGCCTGTTGGCGATTTATTTGTCCTGGTGTTTATACAAGAGAACACCTATCTGACAAAGGTCAAGGTTCCCGCTGTACGGCCGTTCACATTCACTCCCAGTGAGACAGCTGAAGCAGACAACACCATTGCAGGAATCGAACGCACGTCGCCCACAACAGCCCACATCCTGTTTGTACCCAAGCTAGAGCAGCAAGGACCGGCGGGCATCAATGGAATCTTCACGGTCCAGTACGATGTGCAGCGGGGTCGTTTTGGGGACATTGTGGTGCAGGATGGCTATTTCACACACTTTTTCGCTGCTTCAAATGCCAAACCCCTGCCTAAGGATATCGTGTTTGTTCTGGATATTTCTGGATCTATGTCTGGTAGCAAAATGCAGCAGATGATTGAAGCAATGCTGGAAATCTTGAGTGATCTCCGGCCCGAGGATAAGTTCAACATAGTGACCTTCAGCTCGAGCGCATCTGTGTGGTCCAGCCACTTACTGTCGGCTAATGCCATCTATATAAATAGAGCTAAATATTTTATTCGATATCTGGACGCATATGGAGGTACTAATATTCACTCTGGAATCACGAGAGCTAGGCAGATCTTTTCCTCCTCATCAGAAAGACTACAAATGATCTTCTTTCTAACGGATGGCCAAGACCCGGCAGTTATTCGAGATGATCCATCTATCCCCATCTACGGGTTAGCCTTTGGAGATGACGCCGACCTGGAGTACATCAAATCGCTGTCTGCCAGAAATGGCGGGTTTTACAGAAAGATCTACACGGATATAGACGCGGCCACTCAAGTGGAAAATTTCTACAATGAAATCTCTACAGTGCCTTTCAGGGACGTGACGTTTTCATATGAACCTGGTACTGTGGATGAACACTCCCTTACACAGACGCATTTCACTTCCATTTTTGAAGGATCTGAAATTATTGTGAGTGGTCGACTCAAAGCCAACGCTACTCACTTTGGTGCAAAGATCAAGCTTGTGAGCGAGGAAGGGCAAAAAGAAATTAAATCTGACGTGAAGGATGTGAAAGAGCTGTCCATCCCAGCCAACATCACAAACTCCGCATTGTTTTTACAGCCGCTGTCCATGGAGACTACGTGGGCTGTCATTACCATTGACCAAAAACTGAAAGAGGAAGAGAAACGAGCAACTACTACCGGTGACACAAAGAATCTGGAGCAGGTTCTGGACCTGTCTTTGAAGTACAGTTTAGGATCTCTTGTGACCTCGGTAGTGGTGAACGATCCAAAGAAAGGGGATCAGCTTGTGGAGACTGCAGTCGAAAATGAAGAAAAGACAGCAGACAACAGCCGAGCGATCCAGTTCATAAAATCGCGACCTCCTACAACAACTGTACGAACAACAACTACCACAACCACTACAACTACCACACCTAAGCCATGGTGCCGTCCCAGGCAGTCCGTGACTGAAGCCATCAAGAGCAGTTTCCTAGCACTGACCAACGTCTCCAGTCTGGTGGAGGTGTGTATGGGCGCTCGCGCGAACTCCTTCAGATATTTCAGAAAGGCAATAACACAGCTCCAACAAATGACTACCATCGAAAGGGAAGATTTCTGCGACAGTAGCAACACTAAAAAGAGAGGCAAATACATCCCAAAGAAGGAGAGACTATTGAGAAACAAAAGCATCAGATCCAACAACTTCACTTCCCATAAAATATATCTGACATCTGTAACGATAACCGACGGCGAACGTTCAGCGTGTATTGATCCTAGTCGCAGTCTGGAGAAGGACACAACTTACACGCTAGTAGCATCTTCCCCAGGCTCGTCACTTCATCTTCACACAGGATGGAACAAACAACGGGGTCTCGTGACACCACACAGACTCCTGTTCAATTCCTCAAATGGACACGTTGCATCGGTCTTTTTTGGAACCAGTTCCACGTGGAGAGTCACGGGAGATGCTAATTTCACATTCTCAATAACAGATTTAAATTCCATGAGCATTGAAGTGGAGAATATAAATGTCACTTTGAAGCGTTCAGCGTCGTCCCTGGCCATCAACTATGTGATGAATGTCATTGTTGACAAACAAGATGCCAGATTGTATACAGGAATGCTAGCGGACAAACTCAAACCTCTGGCAAACATGAACAAGTTACCGCCAAAACTGAAATCAGACCCACTCGGGAAACTATGTCAATCACTCGGCCACGGTCCACATCAAACCCAATCCTACAAGACGGCGGCAGCACAGACTTTTCTCAACTTCTATTTGGATGTCGTTTTGGACCTGAAGAAAAATCTGCCCATACACCTTTATGCGTAAACATCGGGTGGCGTGGAAGCGACGATACAGGCCAGGCTGCCCTTGACATCAATGTCAGTTTGTAACAGTGTCAGCTATCAGCTTGTGACAGTGTCAATGATCAGTTTATGACAGTGTCAGCTATCAGCTTGTGACATTGTCAATTATCAGTTTGTGACAGTGTCAGCTATCAGCTTGTGACAGCGTCAATGATCACTGTGTGTGACAATGTAATGTGTGTTACTGTGTGGACTCTCACATTGCCAACGATGTCGCTCATGGTCGCTCGATACCGTTCCGTTTACTGTAGCCATATTTACTGTTTGTTTATTTTTTTATAATTATTATTTTTCATGATGTATGCACGCATTATACATCTATAACTAGTTTTTTCTTTCGTTTTTTTTTTTTTTTATCTTTATTTTTATTGTTATCATTATGTGACATGCCTATAAGTGTGGGCGATCACGGCTCGCCATCGCACACCATCACAAGATTCTTCGATACGTCTGTGTTCTTGTCCTAATTATGCAGTGATGTCAAGCCATTTAGGTATTAATTTTTTTCTTCTTCTTCGTCTTGCTCCTTTTCCATCAAATATTATTTTTTAAATGTTGCATATCCCTCCCTTACAGGACGTTGCAGTCAACACAGCATTTTTCAGCTGCTGTTGATGTACTACGCAAGTTTTTACGTTCAGTAGTTTGCCATTGCTTTCTGAACGACCGGCTCACATACCTCCCGTAAGTTACCAGCGCGGTGCGAACCGGTGTCGATTCTCACGGCTGCTGTTTTCCCCACGTGGATATACGGGATTACGAACAATGTCGTTAACCCCTTGACCTAGGACAAATAATTTCCAATTGTCAAACCTTTTTCAAGTATTTTCTATTCACAAGGTGCCCAAACAATTGTGACTGCCTTACATTTATTTTATGTAATTAATATATGCCTGTCTCTCTTGCCGAGGGGTTACAACACTTTCTCCGTAATCCCGTTTATCACGCAGAGTCTCGTACCGGGCGACAACTGGAAGCGGTTCGTCCCCCGGTGGTGACTTGCGGGATAACTGAGCCGGCCGCTCAGAAAGCAATGGCAAACTACTGAGCGTAATCTTGCCAAGAAATCAACAGACAGCTGAAAGATGCTGATGTTGACAGCGATGTCCTGTAAAGGAAATGCGAATTTAAAAAAAAAAATTTAAATTAATATATAATTTCCATGTGTTTCTGTAGGATTTGCTCATTGGTTTTTATGTCCGTCCGTGGTATTTGTTGTATTTCCCACAGAAGCCACATTCCCACCGCCATTAGATCTAACCATGTAGTGTTCGTAACTACCACTCTTATTCCAGCGTGACTGCAAGGAGACATCATGTACTAGACAACTTGACACGCGTACATTAACTCATGGATTCTTCTACCCGCAGGTCCACGATCATCGTGTGTAATTTAACTCGCGCAGCTTTCTGTCAGCTGCTTCACAATTGTTGTGTGTATTCCATTTTAAGACAGTCTAAACTGAATTTCAAGTACTTTTCGCAGGTGGAGAAGAATGAAGCACCTCATCTAGTAGATGTGAACACTTGGTCCGAGGCCAGCAGCGATCTTGGTGTAGCTAGCGGTTTGTCAGGTGTCCCGGGAGGGAACACGAAGCAGAGTTCCTTAACTGGGGCAGACAAGATCGTGTGGGTGGAGAGAAGCAGCAGTGACACCCAGCTACCGCATGAGAATGTGTTGGGCTCCGCATCCATTAGCCAGACTTCGACCACGCCGGCCACTTCCATAGAATATGCCAACGGTTGTCGACCGAGGAAATCCCTCGAGCAAGCTTCCATATCTACCAAGTTTACAAACGCCGACATCTCTGTCGCCATGGAGATGTGTACGGGCATCAACGAAGAGCTGTTTACTAAACTGTGGAGCAACTCGAACTTTATGAACTTGCTGAATAACAGCACGCTACCTATTGCGAATTCAAGGCAGAAAGATGACCACGCCAAAGACCAAAAATCACGGACAGTGAAGATCCGTTCTATGACCATATCTCAAGAGAAGATTGGCAAGGTTTATGCATGCCATGAATTCAAGTTTCTACAAACTGGTATGAACCTAGTACTAAATTCTACAAACGGAACATCCATGTATGTTGCAGCTCAGAAGAAGCACGGCTCTGTTTATGTGACGCGGCTGGTGCTGAATTCTTCTCTGGAGGACATGACCACTGTCCTTCTGACAACTTCCCAACACTGGAGGATCACTGGCAACTCCAGAGCAGTCAGTGCAATCAATGGACAGCACCAAATGGTCATCTCCGTTGATGATGTAACTGTAACTTTGATTAGAAGGGTTATTGGTGAGCATGTTTATTATGACATGACCGTGAAGCTGAAGGCGCGTGAGAGTGTGGTTTACGGTGGAATATTAGGGGATCTGCTCATGGCCGGGTCGGCCTCTCTGGCAACAGGCCCTAGTTCCAAGACTAAATACCCGAAGAGATGCAGACCCATTCTAGCACAGCGACAAGCCGTGGCCAAATACAGGACCTCATTTTGCACATTCATGGGGTTCTTCCTGGAACTTCTTGAAGAACTGACTCAGAATCTCCCGAGCACAATGTTCGAATAAAGGTTCAGCTCTCATCAGCCGGCTAGCAGAACCTCCCTCTCATCACATCCCGCCGAGGTGTGCCTAGCTGATTAAGTGCCAAGGGATAATCAAACGTCTTATTTGAGCCTCCAGTAACTGCCATAGGCTTATAAATCAAATTATAGTTCAAATATCAATACAGTAGTTTTCCCTAAACAACAACTTTTAATTTGATGTATAATACAACATGTCTACTACCATATTAACAACTTGTAAGTCATAACTGTGCCGGCCTCTCTGGCCGAGGGGTTAGCAGCTTTCTCCGTAACCCCGAATACTCTCGTGGTTGACGTGAGCGCACGAGAATTGGAAGCGGTTCGAGTCGCGCCAGTGACTTATGAGAGTATGGAGCCGGTCGCTCAGAAAGCAATGGCAAACTACTGAGCGTAATCTTGCCATGAAATCAACAATCAGCTGAAAGATGCTGATGTTGACAGCGATGTCCTGTAAAGGATATGCAAAAATCAAACAAAGTCATAACTGTGACACATCCCTACTTCCCATTTTCCGCCATCCATTTTTGTTTGTTCGAAAACTACATTTCGTTTGGCACAGATTCTGTTAATTATCGAGCCAAGACATTCAACGTTTGTAACATTTTACATGTTGTCATTGCTGGCTATAAATTTTATTTCATGTGTATTTTTATCCGTAGACATTATCTTTTTTGTTAATATTCAGAAAAAGGTTTTAAAGAAAACTTTTCTTGTACATGTTTAACGAT
>JACEFZ010011869.1:0-33918 GCA_014155875.1 Cepaea nemoralis | reverse complement strand
CCACCTTGCCCAAGGTGTTCATAGGTTAGGGGAGGGAAGGGCGGTGCCTTACTTCTCCTTTTTTGGGAGTACCTGTAAATTCCTACCCCGCCACACATAGAAGAAACTACCGACCTCGTTCCGTGAGCCTACTGTTTTTAACCCGGCTACTGCAAAGACGGCCGGTCTCCCTGGCATTTGTTTAGCGACTATCTCCGTAATCCAGTATATTCTCGTGAGTAACGTGACGTGCGCGAAAATCGGTGGCGGTTCTCGTCGTGTCGGTAACTTACGGGGTATGTGAGCCGTTCGCTCAGAAAGCAATGGCAAACTACTGAGCGTAATCTTGCCAAGAAATGAACGATCAGCTGAAAGATGATGATGTTAACAGCGATGTCCTGTAAAGCATATGCGAACAAAACAACAACAAAAAAGACAGCAAGGGCGCACAGGCGGCCATCTCTACACACGTAGGACATCGGCCTGTAACTACACGGCGACCTAACTCCTGGTCTAAACCTGTCCACATTACCATAGCTGTACTATTGTGCACGCCGGCTCTGTGGTTGAGGAGTTACGGACGCGGTTCGTAATTCCGCATACCCGCATTCGAAACACTGCTGCGCGCGATTTGGCAGCAGACTGCGTTGCGTTGGTTTGTTTTTTTTTGTTTTTTTTTTACGAAATGGTATGGGTGCTGGTCGTTCAGAAAGCAATGGCAAACTACTGAACGTTGAACGTAAACTTGCCAAAAGATCACAACAGCAACGTCCTGTAAAGGATATGCAACTAACTCAACTGTCGTGCAGAGTGCTTTTCCCCGCGGTACAGAGATCTGTACGCTAGCACGAATATCGCCAAAGAGTAGCCACTTAACAGTGATGTGACAATTGTAGCTTTGTGAATTTTACTGTTTGCTTACGTCTCGCCACGCTTCATGCCACAGTATGTTTTACTTGTGTGCATTTCTTTGTTCACCTGTTCTCATCCAGTGTTATACATCTACACATGCAGTCAACGAATGTATTTATAAACATTGTAGCGTTTGTTGTGCATAAAGTCTGCAGTTTGAGATGTAATGTGATAAAATAAAGTTTACGCACTTAGTTCAGAAAATGGTACCCTTTATATGCAGGCTCCAACTCATTTTGGTGTGTGAGCGTGTGTGTGTGTGTGTGTGTGTGTGTGTGTGTGTGTGTGTGTGTGTGTGTGTGTGTGTGTGTGTGGTGTGAGGGAGAGAGAGAACGATGTGTGCTGTCTCCTGATTTGTTTTCATTAAATAGTGAGCATATAATAAGATCTGCATTGTATCATATATCCAATGACTCGATGGTATGATAATGTGAAAATAGGGTGAGAGAAAGAGGTAGAGAGAGATTTTCGTGTAAAAAGGAAGACCTCCACACGCCTACACCAACTCCATTTGAAGGCAAACTTTATGAAATCAACAAGTCCAAGTTGACAACTACTTTCTGAAGGTGTACGAAGAAGGGGGAAAAGAAAATATGTCAGTGGTCGTAATATAAATAGTTTATATTTTGCCGTTGACAGTCTTCAAGGCTGTAGAATTTTAAAGACAGTGTCATTGTTTTGGGTAAAGTACTGAAATTCAAGTACCTACGCAGAAAGACAACATCAGATGCAAGATGATTTAGAGAGGAACAAATCGGGACAAACAAATTCTGTATTTTATAACGGAAGAATATTCTATGAAGTAAACCCGTGTTATTTGAGGTTAGAAAAAAGAATTCTTGCATGTTACTTTGAACTACTTTTAACATCACAGCTACGCGCGATTTGGCAGCTAATGTAGTTTTACAAAAGAATGCTGAAAATTCCTTGGTCAGCCAAAATGAGTAATCTAAACGTTTGAAATAGACTAAAATACAAACACAACTTAACACAAATATCACAATAAGGCAGTCCTCACGCTTTTTAGCCACACTAACAGTAAAGAAACACCGGACTATGGTGAGACCAACTGGAATGATTTGTGTAAACGGAGATAGAAGAAGGCTATATATATATATATACCCGTCTGTCCGTCCACAGTGGGGTTGTGTAATGCTAGCCATTTGGCCTATGATGAAGGGTTCAGATCCCCCTTTTCGCGGTAATTATGGAACCACGTGTATCCGCAAGCCTCATTCATTGGAGACTATTCACATCTCTGTGAGGTTGGTTAGTCACGTAGCCCCTACACCTGTAGCGCCTTCAGTCTAGAATAGAACATACGGGCTTGGTATCATATCTTCAATGACGCGATGGCATGGGGGAACGAGAGAGAGGAGAGAGAGAGAGAGAGAGAGGAGAGAGAGAGAGAGAGAGAGAGAGAGAGAGAGAGAGAGAGAGAGAGAGAGAGAGAGTCGCGTAAAAGTCAAAGCAAATTATCCAAATGCTAGTGTGTCTGGAGAGGGAGGGGATAAAGTATTTGATACACGGTAAGGCAGGTGTGGTCAGTACCCTTTGGAATCCTGTGTAGTGTGGATGCACGGATGTATCATCGTGGCCTTGAGAGAATGGTGCAGCAGGGAGTCACTAGAAGATCCAGCTGACACAGTATCCCGAGGAAAGGCCAGGCGGACATATAATCAAAATGTTACTGGTACCGTTAATATTGGGACTCTTCGCTTGCTGTTGAAGATTAGTACGGAGCGCGTATGGGAAAGTTTCGTGTGCTATAAATGTTCAGCTCTTGACTCGACTCAACAGTAACCGCAAACTTGTATCTCATGGAGATATAGAGAGCATCGTGCCATATAAGTTGTATTCTTGGCGAATCAGCCATGTGCACATGTGGATTGGCGCCGCAGACAGCAGAGCACATACTCCAAGACTGCCCAAAATATGACATGTATAGGGAAACCTTCTGGTCTGGAGACACAACAGTGGAAGATAAACTATATGGACCACTGAGTGAACTAAAAACGACAGTGAAGTTCATACAAGAGACAACATTGCAGATACAGACAAATTTCAAGCGGACTAAAGCAGAAGAAGAAGAAGAAGAAGAAGAAGAAGAAGAAGAAGAAGAAGAAGAAGAAGAAGAAGAAGAAGAAGAAGAAGAAGAAGAAGAAGAAGAAGAAGAATGTCGAGGTAGTATCCTAAAGGCTGTGATCTGAGATCACATGGCAAGTGAACTAAATTTGATACTTCCTCAAGTTGTGATAAGACACAGTCTCTGTGGCATTATGCGCATACGTCTGTAAAAAGCATGCTATATCTGATTTCCTCACACCGAACATGCACCGGCAAACACCCACACACTGCCTCTGTCACACCGTACGCGTGAATGTCCCATCCTTGAGCGCCGTACCACCTAGTCAATAACGCTGCCTCAGCAAAGGTGCAGTGTCTGTGCTGTCACTGAGTCAGTTTTGTCAGTCGCTACCATTAGCCAATGATTTTACAACATAGTTGTCTTCTACCTATACACTTCGAGAAGGAGATACGACGTCCTGTGGTTAATAGTCGCTTATAGATCCGGGTGTGTGTGTGCTGTAGCCGTGTTTATGTGTTTATGTATGCTCTCTGTAGCTGTTTGATTCCAACGGATTTATTGTAAGCCGGTGTGGATCTTACATTTGGCCAAGAAAAGATGCCTGTTTTTATTCCGCTGGTGTTATTGTTGGTTTTTCCCCTTGGTAGATTCCAGGCGCAAGATCACGTTACTTTTTTCAGAGTGAGGCATCTATAGACAGACATTTAGACGTTGTTGAGTCTTTGCCGTGGCGCTTCCTTTGTGTCGGATTTCCGTTCCGCGAAATTGATTATCAATTACGTTACGTTTATTTGTGGATTCTTCTGTTTCGAGACAGTGTCGGAGGTTGGTTTGCCGAGTGTGGTATAATAATACACACGTGAATACAGTTGACAGTTATACACATATTCTCACACAGTTGCGGTAGTGCAGTGGCTAACACGATAGTCAGTACTTCGATTTCGCATCGAGATGTATTGTTAAAGATTAGTCTGGGCTACTAGGTCGACGGCCTAACTTGAAATGGGTACCTGAACAAGTCTTGGAAAGTGAAGACGGCTGATATGATATTAACTGCATTACCCCTCGAGTGCCGATTGTTTTTTTTTTATGAATATGGTCTCAAGGCGCGTTACAACGGTTCCTTTATTATCTTTTTAGTGTGTATGGAGGAGCCGTAGCGTGATGGCTGGACGGTCGCTTGCCGGTCATGGGTTCGAATCCTCATTCGGATTTATTTAAAAGTCGACCTGGGCTCCCAAGTCGACCCAGTCTAGAATAAGTGCCAGGAAATATCTTGGGAAGTTAAAGCGACCGGTCTGTTAGCGACCACATCACCCATCCAGTTCCGATTGGTCTATAAAAAATAGGTATAGCACCATATGTCTATTCTCATTAAGGTACGTAAAAGGATATAGATGGACAGACAGATACGTGTCTAGGTCGGCGTGGCTGACACATTTAATACGCATACATTTTGTCTTTTGTCTCATATACAGAATCGCGTCAGGATAAACTAAACCCGATCTCCTTTGATGGAACCTCACTTTAAGAGACGGAAGCGTAGTCTTATCTAGATAGTAACGTAAACGAAGATGGGGGGAACTGACGAAGATATCAGCTTAGAATACTAAAGGCAAGAGGAGTTTATTTACAGCACTGGGAAATTTATGGAAGTCAAGAGAAATTAAACTTAGCACCAAACTTAGAGTATTCAATTCTAACGTGAAGTCAGTACTGCTGTATGGATTAGAAACATGAAGGACGATGAAGACGGTTATACCTGTACTACTAAAGTGCATTAACTGGTGCCAGTGCAGAGTAGGAGGATTACATGGCATGACAGAATCGCCAATGCGGAGCTCATGGGGTGAACTAGACCATCATCATCATATATCATGTACCATGCCGGTAAGCATGGGCGGTGATGTTTTGCCATCTCACTCTATCATCAGAGTCGTGGATCAGCTCAGTCTTCTTATCTCGACCATACAACGTGGCCAAGCCATTCAGGTGTTTGCTTCTCTGTCGTCCCCTGGTTCTCCTCCTCTCGATCTTGCCATTTGTCACTAAATTATCCAGTTTATTTCTTCTTATAACGTGACCAAACAATTGTGAAGTAGACACGTATCAGTGAGTCAAGAGGTGAGGGAAAGACGCTGGCGCTGGATGTGGCATACATTGAGAACACCTGAGAATAGTATAGCTAGAATGTCTTAGTCTGGAACCCACAGGGCTACAGAAACAGGGGAAGACGTAAAACACACGGAGACCAGAAGTAGAGACAAATGAATTCAATGGGGAGGACATTGACAGAGCTGCACGAGATAGCTAAGGTTGGAAGAGCCTGGAGTGAGTAGGTTGAGGACCTGTACACAAGTGGGTGATGAAGTGCGAAAGGAGAAGAAGAATACACACATGCAGACACGTATGTGTTCAAACATAGGCGTGATTGGATAGAAAAGTGTTTTTACTACTACCATCAATGCTTGGCCGATCTCCCTGGTCTAGGGGTGAAACGACTTTTTCCGTAATCCCGTTTATCCACGTAGGGTAACGCAGCGCGCGAGAATTGAAAGCGGTTCTCGCTGCGTTAGTAACTTAGGGATAAGTGAGCCGGCCGCTCAGACAGCAGTGGCAAACTACTGAGCGTAATCTTGCCAAGAAATCAACGACAGCGGTAAAATGCTGGTGTTGGCAGCGATGTCCTGTAAAGGATATTTGGGGGGGGGGGGGGGCAAATCAGTACTTGAGCTTGCCTTAATTCTAGTGATTGTTTTACTTTCCTATCAGCTACTCATCAAACTCATACACCCACTCCCGCCTTGCCTCCTAATTAACTACGGGAATGCAATTCTTTTCCTGTTATCTTGGGATTAGCAGTAGCTTTGGGATAGGATTAGGGCAACAACATCTTTGTTTTAGACCCCTCGTTGTTTTTCCCCGTGTGCCCGCGTGCATGCCGAAGTCCACATAATAATAAAAACGCGGTAGATGTACGACAGGAGAAAAACGCCTGAGGGTCATGACCCCTGAGAGTGTGGACATTTTGATGATCGAAAGGCTCCAGTTGTGCTTGCTACACGGTGGAGTTCATACTACAAGTTTAAAGACCAGACATAACGTGATTACTAAATTACGATAACCAATGAATATTCGATGAGGGAAAAAGCCAGGGGAAGCCAACGAGACGAATACCAGAATGACTTGGTCACATGGCATAAATCTGGACAAGAAGAAAGACCTGTTCCGTATATTGCTTGCACGATGTTTCACGTTGGTAATTTATCACATTTGATGCTGGATATTCCCATTCCAATTCCAAATTTCGAAGAAAAAGAAATCCAAATTCGGTCTCGTCTAACCTGCCTCCTCAGCTTTGGTTATTGTTGAGATGCCGCTGGTTTTTGTGAGGTATTTTTATCCTTCTATCTTGTCTTGTGGGCGCTCTTACGAGTTAAGTCCTATCTCGGACTGGTTATGTAAGCGTTTGTGTCTGTGACGTCAGCTGGGGGATTGGTCGGCAGCTGTCCTTTGTTCTCGTCTCCTCTGGTGGTGTCTTTTGTTAATGAAGGCTCCTGGCTCGTCAGGCTTGACTGGTTGCAGTCCTTAAAAGGACTTTTTGTTTGGTCACTTTGCCTCCTTTTTTTTTTGGTGTATTTTCTGTAGGAGCTGTTGGATATTTTTATTTTCCTCCTTGCGCCTGTTTTCACTGTCGAGTTTGCGTATCTGCTGCCTTTCTATTTCGTCCTCCGTGGTCAGCCATGGGACGATTTCACCGTCATCTATATAGTACTCGAAGTCGGTCTGAAAGTCATAGACTGGGTATTCCATAGGTTTCCCCCTGTATCTCTTGGGCTTCTTCTTTTGCTGGATATTGCGCGCTCTCTCTCTCTCTCTCTCTCTCTCTCCTCTCTCTCTCTCTCTCTCTCTCTCTCTCTCTCTCTCTCTCTCTCTCTCGGTGTGTGTGTGTGTTCTCAACCGATGGGGAATCCCCCCCCCACACCACCCCATGGGAATTTTAGGGTTTCCAGGGGGGGGGGGTGGGGCAAATTAAGATTATTTCAAGATCGCGTTAATACAAGAACCGATTACTTGATATTACTTGATATTGTTTTTCCCGTCATACTTTACGGCTCTATACTTCTCGCTCTTCTGAAATTTGTTTTATAACATAAGTAGACCTGCAATTCACGTTTTATGTAGACGTCTAGACTTGTTCTAGCATGTGTTATTAAATTTAGCTTCCAATTTTACGTATACTGTGTAGGGTTAAAAAAGGAGAGTGTGTGTGTGTGTGTGTGTGTGTGTGTTTTTGCATATTCTTTACAGGACATCGCTGTCAACATCAGTATCTTTCAACTGATTGTTGGTTTCTTGGCAAGATTACGCTCAGTAGTTTGCCATTGCTTTCTGGAGGACCGGCTCAATACCCCGTAAGTTACCGACGCGGAGAGAACCGCTACCGATTCTCGCGCAACGTCACGTTACTTACGAGAGTATACGAGATTACAGAGACAGTCGTGTAACCTAGAGACCAGCGAGACCGGCGGGGGGTGTTTATAAGGAGGAAATACGACAAGGGGGGGGGGGGGCGTGGACGTTCTGAACATATGGTGCATGGGCCAAAAAGGTTGAGAACCACTGTCATAGCAGATACTGCCGGTGAAATGTTAGGCCTTCGCATATTCTAGACCACAACATATGGTATGGAGTAGCCAGCTCCCTTCATCCCCGTTGCCTTTAATTATCAGATAAGTCCCAGACAGTTCTTCAAATCGTATAATATCTATTTCATCATCATCACCAGTTACCAGGCCCATATCTCGCTCTCCGACCTTTAAGCGTCAGGCAAGGTACTGTTACACAGCGACAGATAATGTTCAATGAAGTCGCCCAAATGGGAAACGAAGAAAGCGAATCAGCGGGCGAATTTCACATCAAAGCATCACAACACGTGGATATCTTAAGCCGAAATCATATAATGCGATATGCTGCTTCCTCTTCTTAGCATCGCCTTTCTGAAGCAGTTCAAAATATTTACTATAATGATATTGTTTAAAGTTTTAATTACTTCTGTTGCATGTCTTCCTCGCCAATGTACGTCTTCGTGTTTCTCTCAAGTCTGCGTTTGGAAACAAAACTCAATAGTTGAACTATACCAACATTGTTTTACCATGACTCCATGACCTCGTGGTCTTCTACGTCAGTGATGTTTCAACATATTGATATCGACATCAGGGTCGGTGTATAGTTACTTTTGGCAATTTTTCTTTCTCTTCTTCTCCTCCTCCTCCTCCTCCTTCTTCTTCTTCTTCTTCTTCTTCTTCTTCTTCTTCTTCTTCTTCTTCTTCTTCTTCTTCTTCTTCTTCTTCTGCTGCTGCTGCTGCTGCTGCTGCCGCCGCCGCCCGCCTCTTCTTCTTCTTCTTCTTCTTCTTCTTCCTCTTCTTCTTCTTCTTCTTCTTCTTCTTCTTCTTCTTCTTCTTCTTCCTCCTCCGCCTCCTCCTCCTTTTCTGCTGCTCCTTCTTCTTCTTCTTCTTCTTCTTCTTCTTCTTCTTCTTCTTCTTCTTCTTCTTCTTCTTCTTCTTCTTCTTCTTCTTCTTTCGTGATGAGCGCATCACACCTAGTCATGCACCTCAAACTCAGCATAGGTATGATTATTTTTCATCCTATTTTAGCGCTGAGGTCGATCCAGCCTCACAATAACGGGTACCACATTTCAGAATTGTCCGCATAAAATTTGGTGGAACTGCGGTAAAGCTGTGAAAGTTTAAACAATATAAAATGACACAAAGTAGTGCAGCTTTACATAACAGAGTTACGACACATACAGAACGTTGCGGGCGGTTAGCCTTCATCAGCAAACAAACACATTCACAAACACAACATACAGTCAAGGAGAACTCCTGTGACTACATTAGAAGGTGATGACAGGACGAGAGGAACAAATGCATGGAAAAATGGAAGCAATGAAGAGAAAATGAGAATTGACAAAATGTTAATTGAAAAGAATGTTAGTCGAAGAAAATGTTTAATAGAAAAACTGTTTATAGAGAAAAAAAACTGTATACTCACCTCACGTACGGACCTGTGAATGACTACGGAAAACTTGGGTGTATTTGTATAGCGGTGCTGGATGTTACGGTACAGTGAGCACATAGAAAGAAGGGGGCGGGGTAGGAGGCGTGTAAAATTGACCACGACCCCATTGTGTTGTTGGTCTACTGATACAGGGGGTTTTTAAGTCTATATACCCAGTGATAAAAACTTCACCGCGGAGCAAGCACGACAGTAGGCTTCTAACCATCAGAAGCTGGTTCCCCTTCCCTGAATGTTTGGGTCCATTATCTTCCTGGCACTCTCTTGGGGGCGGGTCCACTACACCCATTATATATACAATGTTAACGATTAGTTAACCCGCTTGCAGAAACACGGATATTCGTTTGTACACCGTCCATCTCCACGAACATCCTGCGAACATCATTTTAAGACCACCTGGTTCTAGCAGACAATCCAGTTTTCTCACCAGGCATTGTTGTAATTTTCGCTAGCAGTCTCCCGCGCCAAATATCTAAGTCGTGACGCGAGGCAGCCTTGTAATTGGAATGTCGATGAACATTAAAGATTTTACAGAATGGAAAAGCTGGTATGCTAAGAAAACGAACAAAACAAAAACAACAAAAAACTATGAACCGGCTCGCTAGCGATTGACTGCTTGCGAAGTAGCGCAGCATTTGTTTCGCATGCTGCTGCAGTGACCTCAAGGGTTCCCCAACAACGTATATGTTGCAGTTGGGTTTTCACGTGCGTGCATTTAGGCGCAGAATAAAACCGGCGCAGCTTGGAACTGTCAGTATCTCTGTAGGGCGCATATTCGTCTGAGACATGAAGACATTGATTGGTGTGGATTAGCATTCATATCGCGGGAAAGAACAGTTGAACGACGTCTGACGCATGTGCTGGGCGGTGCAGTTTATACATCTTACATAACACACGCACGCACACACACACAAACACACACACGCGCGCACAGTTTGAAATATGTATGGGGCGGTACATTTATTTATCTAAACGTAAGTGCAAGATATAAAGGGCACTTTGGTGTAACGGTTATGAAGTTGCGCTGGCATATACAGAAGTGTGAGACATGCACAGTGTGGTGTAGTGGTTTCCATATATAGAACTCGGAGACATGTACAGGGCGAGGCAGTGGTTTCTATATACAGAACTCTGAGACATGCACAGTGCGGTGTAGTGGTTTCTATATACAGAAGTGTGAGACATGCACAGTATGGTGTAGTGGTTTCTATATACAGAAGTGTGAGACATGCACAGTGTGGTGTAGTGGTTTCTATATACAGAAGTGTGAGACATACACAGTGCAGTGGTTTCTATATACAGAACTATGATACATGCACAGTGCGGTGTAGTGGTTTCTATATACAGAACTCTGAGGCATGCACAATGCAGTGCAGTGGTTTCTATATACAGAACTCTGAGACATGCACAGTGCAGTGTAGTGGTTTCTATATACAGAACTCTGAGACATGCACAGTGCGGTGTGGTGGTTTCTATATACAGAACTCTGAGACATGCACAGTGCTGGGCAGTGGTTTCTATATACAGAACTCTGAGACATGCACAGTGCTGGGCAGTGATTTCTATATACAGAACTCTGAGACATGCACAGTGCGGTGTAGTGGTTTCTATATACAGAACTCTAAGACATGCACAGTGTTTTTCCAGTGGTTTCTATATGCAGAACTCTGAGACATGCACAGTGTTTTTCAGTGTTTTCTATATACAGAACTCTGAGACATGCACAGTGCTGTGTAGTGGTTTCTATATATAGACCTCTGAGACATGCACAGTGTGGTTCAGTGGTTTCTATATACAGAAGTCTGAGACATGTACAGTGCTGTGCAGTGGTTTCTATACACAGAAGTCTGAGATATGTACAGTGCGGTTCAGTGGTTTCTTTATATAGAAGTCTGAGACAAGCACAGGTCTGAGTAGTTTTTGCAATAAACGAACATCTGAGACATGTACGGGGTTGTGTAGTTCTTGCAATAAACAGAAGTCTAAGACATGTACGGGGCCGTGTAGTTCTTGCAATAAACAGACATCTGAGACATGTACGGGGTTGTGTAGTTCTTGCAATAAACAGAAGTCTGAGACATGTATGGGGCTGTGTAGTTCTTGCAATAAACAGACATCTGAGACATGTACGGTTCTGTGTATAGCTTGCAATAAACAGACGAATGAGACTTGTACAGGGCTGAGTATAGCTTGCAATAAACAGCAGTCTGAGACATGTACGGGGCTGTGTATAGCTTGAATAAACAGATGAATGAGACTTGTACGGGGCTGAGTATAGCTTGCAATAAACAGAAGTCTGAGACATGTACGGGGCTGTGTATAGCTTGCAATAAACAGAAGTCTGAGACGTGTACGGGGCTGAGTATAGCTTGCAATAAACAGAAGTCTGAGACATGTATGGGGCTGTGTATAGCTTGCAATAAACAGACGAATGAGACTTGTACGGGGCTGAGTATAGCTTGCAATAAACAGAAGTCTGAGACATGTACGGGCTGTGTATAGCTTGCAATAAACAGATGAATGAGACTTGTATGGGGCTGAGTATAGCTTGCAATAAACAGAAGTCTGCGACATTTACGGTGCTGAGTATAGCTTGCAATAAACAGAAGTCTGAGACATGTACGGGGCTGTGTATAGCTTGCAATAAACAGACGAATGAGACTTGTACGGGGCTGAGTATAGCTTGCAATAAACAGAAGTCTGAGACATGTACGGGGCTGTGTATAGCTTACAATAAACAGACGAATGAGACTTGTACGGGGCTGAGTATAGCTTGCAATAAACAGAAGTCTGAGACATGTACGGGGCTGTGTATAGCTTGCAATAAACAGATGAATGAGACTTGTATGGGGCTGAGTATAGCTTGCAATAAACAGAAGTCTGCGACATGTACGGGGCTGTGTATAGCTTGCAATAAACAGAAGTCTGAGACATGTACGTGGCTGTGTATAGCTTGCAATAAACAGACGAATGAGACTTGTACAGGGCTGAGTATAGCTTGCAATAAACAGAAGTCTGAGACATGTACGGGGCTGTGTATAGCTTGCAATAAACAGATGAATGAGACATGTACGGAGCTGTGTATAGCTTGCAATAAACAGATGAATGAGACATGTATGGGGCTGTGTATAGCTTGCAATAAACAGACGAATGAGACATGTACGGGGCTGAGTATAGCTTGCAATAAACAGAAGTCTGAGACATGTACGGGGCTGAGTATAGCTTGCAATAAACAGAAGTCTGCGACATTTACGGTGCTGAGTATAGCTTGCAATAAACAGAAGTCTGAGACATGTACGGGGCTGTGTATAGCTTGCAATAACAGACGAATGAGACTTGTACGGGGCTGAGTATAGCTTGCAATAAACAGAAGTCTGAGACATGTACGGGGCTGTGTATAGCTTACAATAAACAGACGAATGAGACTTGTACGGGGCTGAGTATAGCTTGCAATAAACAGAAGTCTGAGACATGTACGGGGCTGTGTATAGCTTGCAATAAACAGATGAATGAGACTTGTATGGGGCTGAGTATAGCTTGCAATAAACAGAAGTCTGCGACATGTACGGGGCTGTGTATAGCTTGCAATAAACAGAAGTCTGAGACATGTACGTGGCTGTGTATAGCTTGCAATAAACAGACGAATGAGACTTGTACAGGGCTGAGCATAGCTTGCAATAAACAGAAGTCTGAGACATGTACGGGGCTGTGTATAGCTTGCAATAAACAGATGAATGAGACATGTACGGAGCTGTGTATAGCTTGCAATAAACAGATGAATGAGACATGTACGGGGCTGTGTATAGCTTGCAATAAACAGACGAATGAGACATGTACGGGGCTGAGTATAGCTTGCAATAAACAGAAGTCTGAGACATGTACGGGGCTGAGTATAGCTTGCAATAATCAGATGTCTGAGACATGTACGGGGCTGAGTATAGCTTGCAATAAACAGACGTCTGAGACATGTGCGGGGCTGAGTATAGCTTGCAATAATCAGATGTCTGAGACATGTGCGGGGCTGAGTATAGCTTGCAATAAACAGATGTCTGAGACATGTGCGGGGCTGAGTATAGCTTGCAATAAACAGATGTCTGAGACATGTACGGGGCTGAGTATAGCTTGCAATAAACAGATGTCTGAGACATGTACGGGGCTGAGTATAGCTTGCAATAAACAGACGTCTGAGACATGTGCGGGGCTGAGTATAGCTTGCAATAAACAGAAGTCTGAGACATGTACGGGGCTGAGTATAGCTTGCAATAAACAGAAGTCTGAGACATGTACGGGGCTGAGTATAGCTTGCAATAATCAGACGTCTGAGACATGTACGGGGCCTGAGTATAGCTTGCAATAATCAGATGTCTGAGACATGTGCGGGGCTGAGTATAGCTTGCAATAAACAGATGTCTGAGACATGTGCGGGGCTGAGTATAGCTTGCAATAAACAGATGTCTGAGACATGTACGGGGCTGAGTATAGCTTGCAATAAACAGATGTCTGAGACATGTACGGGTGCTGAGTATAGCTTGCAATAAACAGACGTCTGAGACATGTGCGGGGCTGAGTATAGCTTGCAATAACAGACGTCTGAGACATGTGCGGGGCTGAGTATAGCTTGCAATAAACAGACGTCTGAGACATGTGCGGGGCTGAGTATAGCTTGCAATAAACAGACGTCTGAGACATGTGCGGGGCTGAGTATAGCTTGCAATAAACAGACGTCTGAGACATGTGCGGGCTGAGTATAGCTTGCAATAAACAGATGTCTGAGACATGTGCGGGGCTGAGTATAGCTTGCAATAAACAGATGTCTGAGACATGTGCGGGGCTGAGTATAGCTTGCAATAAACAGATGTCTGAGACATGTGCGGGGCTGAGTATAGCTTGCAATAAACAGACGTCTGAGACATGTGCGGGGCTGAGTATAGCTTGCAATAAACAGATGTCTGAGACATGTGCGGGGCTGAGTATAGCTTGCAATAAACAGATGTCTGAGACATGTGCGGGGCTGAGTATAGCTTGCAATAAACAGATGTCTGAGACATGTGCGGGGCTGAGTATAGCTTGCAATAAACAGATGTCTGAGACATGTGCGGGGCTGAGTATAGCTTGCAATAAACAGATGTCTGAGACATGTGCGGGGCCTGAGTATAGCTTGCAATAAACAGATGTCTGAGACATGTGCGGGGCTGAGTATAGCTTGCAATAAACAGACGTCTGAGACATGTACGGGGCTGAGTATAGCTTGCAATAATCAGACGTCTGAGACATGTGCGGGGCTGAGTATAGCTTGCAATAAACAGATGTCTGAGACATGTACGGGGCTATGTAGTATTTGCAATAGACAGAAGTACCAGCATTATACAGAGTTGAACATTGCTATGAACGTATACTTAGAGCCAGCTAAAAGTAATCGATCTGCTTCTTTGCCAGTGTTTAAATATAAAAAGTAAAATTATGGCGTGGCAGATAATACTTTATGTGTGTGAGGTATTATGTATTAATATACTACACCAGCTGGAGATGAACTGAATTTTTTCTCGCTGTGTTTCTTTCTAAACATTTCCAAGAACATTCAATTCTGAAACTAGATTAGGTTAAGTACATGATTCAACTGGGTGGGAGAAAATCCTGCTGTTTCTGATACTTAATATCTTGCAGTTAATGTAATATGCTTCTGTTTATGTGTTTACAACTGAATATATCCCATTGACCGTTACATTACTAGTATGGTAACAGATCTTTTTCTACATAGATTCTTTTTCTTCTTCACTTTCTCATCATCTTCTTCTTTTCCACTTTCTCATCCTCTTCTTCTTATTCTTCTTCTGCCTGTGCTTCTATTTTTTTCTCCACCTCCTCTTCTTATTCCTCCTCCTCTTCTTCATCTTCCTCTTCCCTTTCATCTATTTCTACTTCTCTCTCTCTCTCCTTCTCTACTTTAGTTTTCTTTGCTGCTTCTTTCTTTTTTATCCCGATTATTTTTAGGATGCAATCCTCAGAATTGACAGAATTTATAATTTTGACCACTATAGTTCTGTAGTTGACCCAGCCTGATCACACTGGTGCTATACACATGTCAGAATCTAGGAATTGCCTGGGAAGGAAGTGAAGGGAATGTCACCCCATCTCATTAAGTCATAGAGTAGAATATGTAAAGACCTAACCCGTTACACGCCTCTGGCAGCAACTATCATGTGACTACCATTAACCTTAATACTAATGCTGTTCCAACTTGCTTACTGATATCACTGTTTTTTATTTTGTCTCCTCTCCTTACATTTAGAATTTGTTGTCATCATTATCAAGTGCCCTGTTCATGCACCTAATCAGATCTTGGGCCTTGGTGTTCTGGATTTCTGTTGATGATGTTGCTCCATGTCACTATCCCAGTCCATTCAGCAGCATTTCTGTCAGCCCGCCCCTGCCTCTGCCTCTGCCTCCTACCGGTGAATACCTCTCTTCTCATGGCATGACCAAAGAACACGGTTTGTCTCCTTCTCATATATGCATATAATGTTCTCCTTTCATTAGCATTTTCCTGGCACTCGTTAGTTATTCTGGTAGTCCATGGTATTCGCAACATGTGTCTCAGAAACCATACCACCATTGCCTTTAAGCTCTTATAATTTGTTGATATCCTTCCATGATTAACTGCCATACAGCTGAACAGGTTCTATATAACATTTCAGTACTATCTGTCTGATATTAATTGATAATGACTTTTCGCATAAGATACTTTTTCCGTTTCTGATATGCAGATCTCACTAAGCCTATTATGCTTTTAATCTGCATGACACATCTTCTATCTGATTGTATGATTACCCCTAGATACTGGATTTGTTGTTGACATTTCATTTCTTTTTTTTTTTTAAATCTTTGTGTTGAAAAGTGCTTTTCTGTGTCAGTTGTTATGTGTTTGTTCTGCAGTGTTGGTAACATTGGTACATGTTGTGTCTATGACCGATTTCTGCTAGCATTCTTCCAACCAGTGATATTATTCTCCCTAAGCATTTGAAATGTTAAGTAGCTTTGGTAGTTGGTTTTGTATACTGATTTTACTTTGTTTCCTGCCTTGCGAAGATCACAACTTGATTTTGTCAGTGTTGTTGTCATATTTTATTCTTTTGCCACTAAGTTAAGGTTGGTTATCTACTATTATAATTCATTATTCTTTATTTTCTTTGAGGACTTTATCATCAGCAAAGACAGTCTTCTTTAGTTGTTTCACTCATTTAGTTTATGTAAACTCTGAATAAAATAAAGTTAGTTTACAGAACATTGCACTCAAGCTCAGTATGTTTTGGCTGCTTGTTATTTCTTGGCTAGTTTATGTTAAGTAATTTGCCATTGATTTTTTAAAGACCGACACTCATATCAGTGTACGAAAGCCAGCTCAACACAGTCTCCTTCCAAATAACCCCCAGCTTTGTTTTGAATCCGAGATTGTGAATTGCTGTCGTAACCACTTCACCTCAGTCCTGACTAGAAGGTGAATAACAAATGAGATAAAATATATCTCTGTGATATAGATAACACACATTCCTGTTGTATAAAACACATCCCTGTTGTATAGATAATCATCTGGTGTTTGCTGTCTCGAAAACTGTCATTTCATGTGTTGCCGTTTATTGCATAAGATGATTCAAGTAGATAACATTGTGTAACATTTGTTTACATCTATATTCTTAGTTTTGTGATTCTCTTGTCATGCCAGAAAGATAGCATTCTAAACTGTTACATGTGTAAGCTGACTCTTATTCAACACGTGATGGATATGTACGCTAGGATTACTCTACATTCGGCAAACATATATAAACATATATTTTAGAATTCACTCTATTGTTGAGAGAGGATTATCCTGAGGTTCACAATATATTTTATAAATATATGTCCTAGGATTAACTCAAGACTAGATATCTATGCCCTGGGATTCACTTTACACTTGGGAGAGAGAGAGAGAGAGAGAGAGAGAGAGAGAGAGAGAGAGAGAGAGAGAGAGAGAGAGAGAGAGAGAGAGAGAGAGAGATGCCATAGGATTCACTTTACACTTAAGATATCTTTGCCCTGCGATTCACTTTACACTTGAAAGAGATATGCCCTGGGATTTACTTTGCCCTTGACAGATTTATGCCTTAGGATTCACTTTACATTTGAAAGAGATATGTCCCTGAATTCACACTACAGTTCACAGATCTATAACCTGTGATTCACTTTACACTTGAGAGAGATATGTCCCTGAATTCACTCTACAGTTCAGAGATCTATGCCTTGGGATTCACTTTACACATGAGAGAAATATGCCCTGGGATTCACTTTACACATGAGAGAAATATGCCCTGGGATTCACTTTACGCTTGAGATCTTTGTCCTTGAATTCAGTCTACACTTGATAAATATTTTGCGCTGGAATTTACTTGACACTTGATAACAATAAGTACTGGGGTTAACTCTACAGTTGATAGATGTTTGTGCTGGGACAATCAGAAACCTCTTGTCGTGCTTGCTTTTATCAGAGCTTGTATCACTAGAGATGTGTACTGGGATTCACTTTACATTGTGTAGATGTAGATGCTGCTAGTTATTCTACAGTCGATAGATGTTTGCTCTGGAATCCGATCCACACTTGAAGCAAGCTGTGGGATTTAATGTACTGTGAGAGATCTATCTATGTTCTGTGATTCATTCTACACTTGAGATATCTGTTTGCTGGGATTCACTTAACTGTTGAGAGATCTTTGTACTGGGGTTCACTCCACACTTGACAACAGTTTTTTGCTGGGATTAACTTTATAGATATGTATATTGGAATTCACTTTACATTGAATAGATGTAGATGCTGATCAGTAGATATTTCTTCTATGATTTGTTCCACACTTGTTTTAAGCATGCGCTAGGATTTACTCTATACTTGATTGACTTGTGCGCTGGGATTAATTCTACAATGGACATATTTACGTCTTGGAATTCACTTGATAGACTTGTTAGCTGCGATTCATTCTTCAATCCTTAGATGTATGAGCTAGGGTTCGGTCTGGTTGACTGGACCATGTTAGGGAATGGTGATTTTATTCATGATGAACAATTGTGATATGAAGATATCTACTTGGATGTTGCATGCCATGTGTCCTTGCCACAAGAGAAAGTCTGTGTATGAGGTTTCCAAGCAACAGGTGAGGTTGGGAGCAGCTGTTATCATTCAGTGCCTTTCTTTTGTTGTCATCTGTGCAAATCTGAACAACACTCAACAGATCAAATAAATGTTATGGAACAAAAACAAAAAAGCAGCGGCTGCAGCAAGATATAACAAAATTAATTGCAAACAATTAGGTATATTTAGCTCCTGCGAAAATAAGAGACATACTAAACACAGACACAGTGTACATACCTTACAAAAAACTCATCATACACAGGAGAAAACAAAGTGTGACTTATCCAGAATTAGAAACAATCAATAAATATATAATAATGAAAAAATAAAATGAAAAATAAGTATTTTAGGACACAAAGGACGACCGACGTTTCGATTCTAAGAATCTTTGTCAAGGACAGGACAACACACAGGGATAAAAAATGAAAACACAAATAAAATAAACACAACTACTTGGTTCCCATGAGGGAATAGTGGTTCAAACCAGTTTAGGAAGGTGCTCTTTTGCCACAAAGTTTACATATAGTTAGGCTGCCAGAGTGCCAGATAGGATGTGTGTTGCCATAGATGTGTAAACAGTCAGATATTAATATATAGAGGTGTGTAAACAGTTAGGTATGAATATATAGAGGGAGGACAGTATAGTTATAAAAAGTGTAAACAGTTAGATATGAACTATATAGAAGGAAGATAGCATGGTTATACAGTAGCGTCCACAACAGTATTAATTCCAGCTGGATGGAAGCATCCCAGAGAGTTTATTAATTGGCTTTCAATTTTAAGCTTAATGGAGCTGTTAGAGAAGCAAGGTTTCAATGCAGTGACACATACAAATAAATGTTAGTGAGAGTGATTAGATCTTGTTAAATGGGTTTTTTCATCACCATCCTGAGCCGTCTCATGGTCTGTAGGTCTGTATGTGTTGCATTGTTTAATGTTTTGTGATAAGGAACTTCAGTTGTCTTGTCTGGAAGAACATGACTCTTTACTCCACTCTGTCATTTGATATTTCCACAAAGTGGATGTTGTTTATGTTGCCCACTTGTTGAAGCTTTCCACATACATCTTTCTTTGCCTCATTAGCCTAGTGTTTTCCTATTAATTCTGTTCTCTAAAACTAATTTCTCAATCTGCCTCTTCTGTTGATGTGTACTATAATAAATTGTATCAGTTCCTTATGGTTTTGAAGATTTCAATGTTTGATCTTGATATACTCTAAATTATAGTCCCAAACCACATTTCTACTGTCTCTAGTATCACATAATTTCCTTGTTGATTGTCTAGCATTCATGTCCATTCACAACTTTTCAGTAAGTTGGTTTTTGTGCTTGTTGTGACAACGGAATATGTGTTACTATAGCTAGCTAGGATATATTTTGTTGTGTGCTAACTCCTGTAAACAAGGTAAATTTCTCTCAGTTTACACTATTGTTCTGTTTACCACTCCATTACTTTCACTGAGTTGCTCTATTTATCAGTCCATGAGTTTCACACATAGAGAGATGAAGTTGTAAACAAATTCAGCTTCAACAATGTGCTGACCAAATTCAAGAGTTCAGTTCGGATTATCATCATTGCACTCTGAACACTTTCATAAATACTCTGTTCTGATCTATTGTAAATGAGTCAGGGCAAAGTGACTAATTGTGCCCATTAGATGTTGATTGATGAACTTCCTTGTTCTACTCCTTCCTAGTTGCCGTAATCTTCAGTCTGGATGCTTGCATTTTCGACTTGTTGTGTGTGTGTATGCTCACTCGCATGCTCGCTTTGAACTTAAGCATAGTCCATACACACTACTACTTAGTAGCATCTGGACTTAATTTTGTGTTTGAATTAGCTTTCCCTACAACCAAGGCATTTCCTGGCATTCGTTTTAGACCCAGGTGGACCTGGCAGCTCAAGTTGATTTTTTTTTTTAAATCCACATTGAATAGATTTCCAAACTCATGACCACCAGACCAACAGGCAAGCATGCATTTTATGTTCAGTAGTTTGCCATTGCTTTCTGAATGAGAAGTCAATGTTTAAAGTCCAATAGACTGGTGTTTGCCTTACCTCTCATGATTACTGGGCCAGCAGCTAGCATCTAGCCACTATACTACACAGGCTTGCGGAGTGTGCAACCATGTTTAAGTTAAAACAAGACCATGTGATAATGTACACCCCATTGTAGAAGAGTATTGGCAGAAATATAGAAGCAAACAAAGAAAACAGTGGTTCATGCTGTGGGTGTCACTGAAGAGGCCAGTAGTGTGATATTCCAGCATGCACGCGTGTCTATCCTAAAGCCATTGATATGCTATTGTCTTGTTTCTCTGGGCTGGAATGTTCTGAATCGTTGAACACTAAGAACAGTGAAGGAGAATGTCCTCTGTGACACCCAGCTGAATAGTCAAGAGTAGCACTTCTCAATTATTTCAAAGGATTCTGTCTCCTGAGCTGCATTTGTTAAACCTTGCTGTTGCACAGCCTCTCCATGAGGTGGTGTAAGTGGGAAGTAGCATATATTAAGGGCCAAACTTAAAGTTAGCCACTTTGGGAGGGAGGTCTCTGTATTTTAAGATCAAAGCCCAAAGGCAAAAACCGTATCTTTCACCTAAGAACTGGCCACTCCATATTACATCTATATCATCTCAAAGTATCCCACACAGATGAATGTCCTTGTGGAACTGGAGTTCAGAACCCTTAATATATTTCTGGGATATTTTCACATGGGCTTCTAGTAACAAAATCTCCCCTGGTCTCTGGGTAGTGAGATCGGACACCTGTGTGTATAGCTGAGCAAGTAAAACATCCCTTGGCAATTGGAAATTGAAATAGAGTAGCCTAACGGCGCTGCCTGGGCAAAATTTCAAATTAAAAATCTACCCATGTATTTCAGGAACCTCGTCGGTACTACGGAGTTCGTGCACTGAGTTAATATTCTCCAGACTCGGGCTTGAATTAGGAGTAGAACGGAGCATTTATGGGTTACACCCGTGTGCCGTGATGTTGATCCGTCAACTAAACTAAACTAAAACTAAAGGAGAATGTCAAAGCTGTTTAAAATTGTAGGTGGAACACTACAGCCAAATATTTCAGTCATTGAAAAGTAGCTGAGATAGAGAGAGAGAGAGAGAGAGAGAGAGAGAGAGAGAGAGAGAGAGAGAGAGAGAGAGAGAGAGAGAGAGAGAGAGAGAGAGAGAGAGAGAGAGAAAGAGAGAGAGAGAGAGTTGGGTGTGGGGATAAAGGCCCATATACCTCACATAGCTGTCAGATTTCAACTATTATTTTCCTGCTACCTGTCTTTACCTTTGCTTTCCTGACAGTTTTGCTGATTTCCTATTCAGACAATTATTGCCTGCACTCAGCATATGTACAGTTGGTGTCTGTGGGTATTGAACGCAGTTTTACAATCCTGACACCTTGGGTTCGAATACAGCTGCAAGTGATTTGGGAGCTGATCGCTTTGCATTGATTTTCACAATGGTATGTATGAGAGTCGGTCATTCAGAAAGCAGCGGCAAACTGCTGAACATAAAATTGCTTGGACAATCGTAAACAGCCAATAAATGCTGAGGTTGATTGTGATGTGCAAGTAACCTTAGCATCTGTATAGGCAATGTCAGCGCTTCGATTACAACTATGTTGGTATAACTACTTTGTTCCATATTTTAGCTCCATAAAGTTCTTATAAACCATAATTATTCACATAATTATAATTATCAGCCAGTACAGTTTGTAATTTAAATTTGTTGCAGGATTCTGCCAGTGGGGAGATCAGCTCAGCTACAGAGCCCATCATTGTGCCTCAGGTAGCACAGAAGGCACAGTTGGATTCCACTAATGAAGAGGAGGAGCCAGCTCAGGATATTGAGATGCCTCCACCCATGGAAATTCAGGAACATTCTTTCAAGCCAGAGAGCAAGGAGTGTCCACCGATGATGTTACAGCAAAATTGGTAAGTACAGAAGAATCATATTGGGGCTGAGGGAGATGTGTACATCTGATCATCACCATCATCATCATCATCATCATCATTATCATGTACCTTGCTAGCTGGCATGGGCGTTCATGTCTCTCCACAAATCTCAGTTGTTGGTGTTATGGGTTAACTCTGCTGATATCCCTGCATGCCACTGTTTCAGTCCATCCAGCATCATTTCTCGTGGTCTGCCTCTGCCTCCTCTTCCGCCAATCTTTCCAGTCGTCACGAGGTTTTCCAGTGCCTCTCTTCTCATTATATGACCAAAGAACTGTTTGTCTCTTTCTTATTGCTGTATATAATATTCTACTTCCATTGGCCCCTTTCAGGCAATCATTGTTAGCTACTCTGGCAGTCCAAGATATTCACAGCATTTATTTCAGGAACCCCATCTCCATTGCTTCCAAGCTTTTCTTAATTTGTTCATTCATGTTCCATGATTCATTGCCATACAGCAAAACATGGTCTATGTAATATTTCAGTCTTCTCTTTCTGGAGTTGAGTCAAGAACTGACATTACAGCACTCAGGAAATTACCACACGCTCTTCGTCCTTATCTTCAACAGCCAGTGAGGAGTCCTAATGCCCAATACTAATGGTACCAGTGGTGGTCTGATTATGTGTCCGTCTGGCCTTCCCTTGGAGTTTCCACTTGATCCCAGAGAACCTTCACCATTATTAGCAGACACCTGTTGTATTGGGTTAGGTTAACTTCATGGTTCAACTGCTTGTGGGGAAAATCCAGCTGTTTCTGATACTTAACATGTTGCAGTTAATGTAATATGCTTTCATTTATGTGTTTACTACTGAGTATATCCCAGCAAGTCATGACCGCCCATGCTTTCCGGCATGGCACATAATTGATTGATTGATATCCCATTTAGCTTTACATTACTAATATGTTAACTGATCTTTTCTACAAAGATTCTTCTTCTTCTTCCTCTTCTTCAAGGTCCTTTTTCTTTAATCTTCTAATGAAGCATGGGCCCTTAACCAACTCATGCCAAATCTTATTGTATATTTGTTTATGATTGGTTGGAGTTTGCAGTTAAAAGTTTTCTCCATGATGAGCAATCTCACATGAACCCTCTTTTGTCACCTTTTATGACATGCATAGTTGGTTACAGTGTTAATATTCTTTGCTTCCCTTATTGGTACTGGTAACAACTGGATAGTGTTTTGTGACAGAATAACATGTATAATATTGTCATAAATTTAGGGGGCTTCATATGAAACCCTTAAGAATGTGTAGACATTACAATAACTATGCCATTGTCTTGTAACCTGTCAATATTGTTGTTAAGGATGTCAAGAGTGTTAAGCATGTGACATCACAGTTCAGCCGAACACAGTGACGTCATAAAGACAGCTTAAAGATGTTCCATTTATTTCCCCACTTTCGACATACACCAAAGAGGAGCAGCGTTCTGTTACGCGTTTTTTGGTCAGTGAAGGGGTGAAAGCTATAGAAATACATCATCTAATGAAGGTCCAATATGGAGATACATGCCTGTCAGTCCAGCAAGTGTATGAGTGGAGTAGGAAGTTTCAAAACTTTTTGGTCCAGTGAAGAGGTACAGCAGGTGGTGCATGAGTGGTTACACACGCGATCAAGAAAATTTTTTTCCTAAAGGAATCCAAGCACTTTATCGGCGCTGGAGGATTTGCATTGAACTCAGTGGTGACTACATCAAAAAATGATGCATTTGTTCTTTGCTTTTTCAGAATATATTCACATACGCCCACATAAAAAAACATTCAAGGTTTTTATTTGAAGCCACCTATTATGTGGGTCGAAATAGACAGGCAAAAGGATCAACTTCATTGTACCAGGTTTTACCCTATATAGCTGAGCCTCTGTCCTCAGAGCAGCTGTCCACCTGTCAAAAGTATCGCACATGAACTCCGTAGCTCCAGTGACGGCTCGCAGGGGTCTCTGGAAAAGACTGCACTCTCAATAACCAAATGGTGGAGTCCAAAAATAAACCCTTGATCTTCTGAGTATAAGGCAGAGAGTTTACCCACTTCTCCATGGAGACCTGTGTTGAAGTATACTTGTGTCTGCACCATAGCGTTGTCATCATTTGGAGGCTGCTGGTTAAAATTTTCAGTGCCTTCAACTTTTGATTTGTATACTGGCTGATGTGTCCTTTGATCTCCACTTCTTTTCTATACTTCTTCATTACCTTGAGTTTATTTCTTCAGTTTCTTAGTCATTTACATCCGCACCTTTTTTTTTTTTTTAAATAATAATAATCCTTTACCAGTCTTTATTGTAATATTGCATATCTTTTTCCAAAGGCTTCACAGTTATCCCTGAAGCCACAAGGTGATGCAACAACCTCAGTTGATTTGGCAAACCAGATTGAAAACATTGTTAAAAACAGAATTGTAAGTAACTTAGTTGTTTGTCATGGTAACATTGCTAACAATGGAATTGCATGTGCCTGCATGTATTATTTCATTGATTGGCTGTTATAAGTGAGATGTGAGTGTTCATATTTTTTGTTGGTTGGTTGTGAGTCCTCTGGGAGTTTATGAGTTTTAATGGTGGGGGTCTCCGTGGCGAAGTGGTCAAGCCGTCTGCCATACACTCTGAAGGTTGTGGGTTTGATTACGGTCTTTCAGTTCATGAGCACATTTTTCTCAGAGACTCATGGGGGCCATCCCTGGAGCTACGAAGTTCATGCTTTTTTGCGATGCTTTCGGCAGGATGTCCTGCAGAAGGAGACTAAGCCATATGGGATAAAACCGAGTGCAATGAAGTTGATCCTCTCGACTTTTAAGACTCCTAACTGATTCAGTGCCAAAGGATAACATATCTCAAAATGTGACCTCCCATTTGGACAGAGGACTATACGTTGCCATACTGGGGTCATCATGTTATTTGTTTTATTTCCCGGTATCGTTCACAATTTTAATGTTCAGTTAAAGGAAATTTACATTACAATACTTGTTCATTTGATTGTGTACCATGTTTTGTCCAAATCTACCTTTTGTATGGCACTGGATCAGTTCATGCATTTGCCGTCTAGGTCGTCTGAGCCCTGAAAATGGCTCGGATCTTTCAGGGTGAGATTGGTCAGGAAACTACTCTCCCCATCCAGTACCACAGTACTGGCTTCAGAGGGGTTTGTGTTGCAGAGCTCTCCATCATCTCTGCAAGTCCAGATATCTGCAGAGTTGGTCAGACTACAAATGAAACTTCAAATATGTATAAATGTTAGGGTGGATTTTTAATGACTGGCAGTGTTTGAAAATATTGCCGGTCCAAGTTTTGTATTCACCCTCTGTAAAGTTCATGCACCATAATAGGTAAATACAAAACTTGGACCGGCAATATTTTCAAACACTGCACAATCATTAAAAATACACCCAGTTTTTTAGGATGTAACCAGGTCATGAGATAGCACAAGGCATTCAAGCTGGTTGAGATTTGACGTAGGCTGGTCAGGTTGTCTCCCCAAGTTTGATCTGTTTCAGTGTCAGCAGACTCCATCCCAATGCCCTGAGGGAACTTGTTAGGTTTTAGTTGAACAAGAAATGTAATTTTACATTGCAGGACCTCTCCTCAGAAATGAATGGTCAGATGACAAAATCTGCAGATCAGGAGTTGAGCCAGATGGAAGGTCAGGGCACCAAGGAGGAAGATGAAGAAGATGACAAAGCTGGCAGCGATGATAAAGACCTGGAGGCAGAAAAAGCTAAACATCTCAAAAAGAGGCAGTAAGTTGAAACAGCATTAATGTGCCCTTTCTTTGAGTGAATCCACACTGTTTTTCTCTAAGGTCTATGTGCAATAAAGGTGCACATTGAATTCTCACAGCTGAAAAACACAACACATATTATTTCAGTTTTACTGATTCATTGTTTTGCTCTCGTTTTACATGCATTTATTGCTGTTGTATGCACCTGATTTGTGTCAGGTCTTGGTCAGATATTCTTCTTCTTCTTCTGCGTTCATCCAGAGGTTTTTTTTTTTTTTTTCCCGGATGTGATTGCGTTGTGCCTGTTTATAGCAAAGCTGCATTCTTGCGCCGTTAGGCCGACACATCCGACTTCTACGGGCATTTGTTGACCGGGTTAACCATCCCGGTTAGTCAGATATGACTGAACTGCTGTATGACAGTAAATGGTACTACCTGCTTTCTGTTAGCGCCGAATGTTGGGCGGCGCTTACCAAACCCGAAGCACAATGTAACAAACTATCGTCTGTCAAGAAGGCAAGGTGCCAGTATAATGCACCTGAAGATATACGAACGAACCAACCAGCTTTATTTTCAGAAGGTTAAGAAATGGTCACATGGGCCCGTCTAACATTCTGCCCATTTGATCTTTCTCCTTTCATGCATTATTTTATTTATGCATCACGTATGAGGATAATCTTAGACAACAACAACAATAATAGTAAAAAATGCATCGTAAAAGCATGATAAGTGTGCATAAATCATTACTAAATGACTCATTGATATTAATTATTAACATTGCCTTGTTTATTAGCTATGGGGAGATATACCATATCACAGATAGGAGAATGATTATTATACTAAGATTTTAATTATTATATTAAGGGGGCGTGTAGTCTGAACTGAGATAGTTTTTTTTTAATAGTTTGCAATTGTAAGTATAAAGGTTGGTGGTGTCTCCGATTCGTTGTGGAAGATGGTTCTACAGCTGAGCTGCAGAATATGCTAAGCTTGTTTTGTATAAGTCTGGCCTATACGTGAAATATGTCAGGCAATAAATTATATAACCTATTATACTGTTCAAAAAAAGAAGCGCAACAAATGATTCATCATTAAACCAAACCCATCTCCAGTCATTCCCAACGGTCCATTAACGATGCTGATTCGCCCACTGCAGTCGGTTCTGGCGATTCTGGTCCGTAAGAACAGAACCTCTGTAGGATCTTCTAGCCCAAAGACCAGCGTCATGCAGCCGGTTCCTGACCATTTGATCTGAAATTCGACGAGCTCCTGGCATAGACTGGGCTGTGGAGGACGCAGATGCAAATCGATTCCAAAGGTGATGCAGCTGTATGAAGCCGTCTTCGGCAGCAGTTGTGATTCTGGGTCTTTCACTGCACGGCCGGTCTGCCACTGAACCAGTTTCTTTAAATCACCTCCAAAGGTGACTAATGGTGCTTCTAACCACATTAAACTGTCTGGCTATTACACATTGTGACTGTCCAGCCTGTAAACGTTCAATGATGATGAGTTGTTGTTCTGTAGTTAGATGAGCCCTACTTGCACATTGAATTTTCAGCTGAATTTATTCGAGGAGCGTCAATCTTTTATAGGTATTTAATAATATGGTCAGAGAGTTTTGTGTTCAGTAAGTTTCACGGGATTATCATGAATCTGTCATGAGTTATTGTCAAAAATGTTGTTTTGACCTTGACCTCTTTCATGACCTCACGAATCATGAGGTGAGTATAATTCAGGTAACCATGAGAAGTTAATGTTCAGATGGACACAGTCGATAGGTTGACTGATGTCCAATCAGCAAATATCTTTTATAAAAGTAACACCAAAAATGTTGCGTTTCTTTTTTTTTAACAGTATATTTGTGTTCTCGATATTCAGATTTACGAGAAAACAATTGCTTTAATTTGAAAGATATCATAGTAAAATGTGTATTTCCTTACCCACTCTGTAACAGGTATGTGGTACAAGAGTTGTTTGATACAGAAAAGGACTACGTCAAGGACTTAGCCAGTATTGTAGAGGTAATTTTTTCCTTCTAGTTTCCTTCTTGTAGTATTTATTAACAGTAGCTCTAGCAGTTTCCCCTTGATTTCCACACCAAAAGACTTTGGTTGCCAGTCACCTTTAGCAGTCTTTTAGACTGCTAGAGGTAAGTGGCTAGCTTGTAGCATCTTGGCTAAATAGCAGGAAATACTCCAAGTTATCCATTTATCCAGATGGATACTTGGTCTCCAGAGTTGAGTTAACCACATCGTGTACATCCTATTTAGATTGCTAGGGTAGGTGCCATGTAGTATTGCGGCTACCAGCAGGACATACTCCAAGTTATCCATTTATCCTGATGGATATTTGATCTTCTGGGCTGCATTAACCATATCATGTACATCTTCAACAGTGTGGAGGGACAATTGGGACTTTCTTCAAGACAAAGACCAGATTGGCATTTCTGTCTCTCCAGAACTTTTTAGAGGGCAGTCACATTATTTGGATGTGAAAATGGACAGTGAATAAATGTGATAAAAAGTGTATAGAGACATTTGAGTTGTAGTGCATATGAAAAATGACAAGAACCAGCTGGATTAAGAAATGAGCAAGTTCAGAAAAATATAACAAAACAAAGGTGAAGGCTTTCATGGCCTGGTCATATTCTAAGGGGATTGATATAATACTAAATAAAGCACAAGAAAGAAGACAATATTGGGTAACAGAGAAAGAGGTAGACTAAAGACAATATTTATAAAACAAACATACAAAGATATATCAATGCAGATGTATTTGGAATTAAGGGAGAGCACAAGACAGGCAACTATAGGATGGAGTGATCAGCAAGCTTTATGACAATGAACAAGCATTTGAAATGTCAAATTGAAGCCCTAGAGATGTGGATATACAGAAGATGAGTAGGTCACATTTCGAAAACAAAATCAATCAAATTTGGTTGTAGAGAAGCTGGGTATGAAAATAAAGTTGATGAAAGAAATGGAGTAAAATATTTTGGTCATATTAAAAGACAGGGATGCAGAAGTGTTTCCAAGACACCAGGGCCAGGTTTATACTGGCCAAGATCTACTAACACGTCCTAGTCGTGCGTCCTGGACAACAGGTCCCTTCGGGGTCCTGGCTAATGCAGTAGGATCACTGATTCTTCTGAAGTCGGAGAGTATCTGCCTGCACGGTGAGGAACCACCAGTCTGCACACCAATAAGCCAGACATGGGACAACAGATAATCATGCAAACCTCAGTCCGGTATGACATCAAACTGATGTTGGACGACAGGATGTTTTATCCGACATACAGGACTTCACGCTGGAGTTCACAGCCAGCAAACGCAAGCAAGCAGTAAGCAATATTAAAAGATATATCATTCTTGTTAAAAACCATACTAGAGAGAAGACTTGAATAAACAAGAAGTAGACAGCAATTCAAGTGATCGGATAACATCAAGAGATGGGCAAACAGCAGTCTGTCATTAGTGTAGCAAGGATGAGAGTCAGAGAGCATTGGAGATCGATTACAGACAACCTTCATTTGACTGATTGATTAATTCATTGGCTAAGAGTTTTCATTGTGTCTAACTGTTCATTTGTTTGTATGTTTTAATCTGTGTTTCTGTGGCTGGTTCACAGGGATACATGGCATACATGAGAGATAACCCTCTCCCAGATGAGATGGAGGGAAAGGATAAAATTGTCTTTGGCAACATTCATCAGATCTATGACTGGCATAAAGAGTAAGTAGGCTGAGGTTGTGAGCAGTTGGTGTATTTTCATATCTAGATATGTTTTCTTGCAGATGTACAAGATAGTATATGTCATTGCTGTATTGTTTCAGCAAGTTTTAACTTTAAATATTTGATTTGAGTATAGTCATTAATTTTCTTTGGGTGATTTTGGAGAATGAAGAAGCTTGGGAAAAATACTAGTGATTATGTGTATTATAGTCAGGTCTTAGTCAGATATAGCTGGGCTTCCGTACGACAGTAGACGGTACCACCTGCTTTCTGTTAGCGCCGAATGTTGGGCGATGATCACCAAACCCGACACCCCACATTGTGCCAATGGCTTCGGGCAGAGAAACGCAATTGGGAGGGTACAAGCCTTACTCTAGTGCAAGGAAATGCAACCTAAAGACTAAATGTCATGGCAGGGCAGACCAGCCCCTAAGCCTTGATTGGCAGCTAGTCTAGGATGGAAGCTCCGACAGGTTAGAGTATTGCTTTGCTGATCCATCAGCTTCTGCAGCTTGTCTTGTTTCAGACGTATTGATGCTACCTTTCCTCTGGAGAGAGAGGGATCATGCTGCATGGGCAACACATGGTCTCTAAATTTAGCCCAGGCTGTGTGTTATGGAGAGAAAGGTGCTGTAGGGTGTGACCGGAAGATCTGGCCGACACTCAAAATTCAGAGGAAAGACCAGATTGACATATAATCAGACAGCTACTTCTGCCATTAGTACTGGGGCTCTTTCTGGCTGTTGCAGATGAAGATGGAACACGTATGGGAATGTCCAAAGTGTTGTGATGTTGGTTCTTGACTCAACTCATGTGCTTCATATGGATATGTTGTATTATAATTCTGCTATTTCTAAAGTATACAGTTAGTTAGTTGCACATCCTTTACAAGACATTGCAGTCAACCCCAGCATATTTGGCTGTTTGTGATCTCTTGGCAAGTTTACATTCAGTAGTTTGCCATTGCTTTCTGGATGACCAGTACCATGCCATTTCATAAAAAATCAATGCAAGGTGGTCTGCTGCCAGATCGCCCACAGCTGTGTTTCGACTACAGTATGCAGGATTACAAACTGCGTCCGTAACCTTGGAGCCAGCTCATACAGTATATAATCCTGTTATTTCCTATTTTATATTTACGGCTTCCCAATAAGTGACTTGAAATTAGCAATATTCTACTTGACAAGTAACACCAGCAAACAAATCAAGTAAATATTCTGAGAAGATGGCATCTTTTCAGTGGCAACATATGGACGTGAGTCATACATTATTTTGCAATCACTACAACAGATGATCAAGACTTTTTAACTTTCAATGCTACAGAAACATTCTTAGAATACCATGAATAAAAAGAAACAACAAGATGTGAACAGTTAAGAAAACTGGTTCATGTCCAGCAGCAGGTCAGCTACAATATTCCATGAACAAACATGTTTTTGTGTCCTGTATCCACAGAACCATGCTTGCTGAATTAGAAAGATGTTTAACGAATCCAGAAAGAGTGGGATCTATATTTATTCGATATGTAAGTGCAAAACTGCAGACTTGTGATTGTCCAGTGTAAATCTGTCCTAATGTCAGTGGTTTTATGTTTATTTGAAATTGTAGGGTCAGCATGGCTGAATGGATAAGAGTGCTTGTTTTTCAACATCCTGCGTGTAAGTGTAAAGTAGCTAGTTCAACCCCTATACCATTGGACTAAAATGTTGACTTCTCGTCCTTGACTTGAGGATGTAAATTACAAGTACCTCTGAAGGCAGAGTGGGTTCATCTGATGGCCAGGGACAATAGTAATAGGGAGTCCAGCGCACTAAAAGTAGTAGTAGCACATGTATGGACTACGCTTGGGTTCAAAGCAAGCAAACAAAAAACAAAAAAAAACCAATTTAAAAAACCACAAAAATGAATTAGTTTGTTTTTCAGTTGCACATGAGTTTAACCCTTTACTGGGCAGACGTTTGTCTGTTTTGTAGCCCTGAACGGGCAAGAAGAATTTGAGGTTCGGTACAATTTTGGGTTACGTTAGTAAAAATATCACATATAAGTTGTTAGTCAACAGATTTTAGTCAAATAAACAGCAAAAGGAAGGAAAAAGCATGCAGAATATTTTACTCACATGAATAATGCCGCTAATCCATACATGAACACAAATATTTACAAAATACAACATATTGTTTGTGATTGTCAGTCATCTATACGACAATTTACAAACACATTTTCCGAATCATAATCACTTTCTTTAAAGTCCAACTCACGACTGCTAGTGCAAAGTAACGCTGATCACTGATATCTCATCATCATCATCATCATCATCATCATCATCATCTTCCACTTCTGCCGTCAAGCGTCGTGGGGAGGAATAATTTGCGTTCCAGCGCCCGGTGGACGGCACTGGATAGTGTCATTCCGTGTGGTTGTACAATGTCTCTGATGTCGTCAATCCATTTTCTTCTTAGACGTCCTCGTGGTCTCGTCGCAGATGATCTTTGATGTAAGGCCAGTGATGGTAGTTGCTGATGTTGCATTCTAACGACATGGCCAAACCACTTGATCTTCTGTCTTTCAATAAATGTGGCACAAGGTGTTGATCCCACAGTCTGTCTGATAGTAGCATTTCTTACTCAGGTCTCGGATTGTTAAGTTGGCAGCTCTCCTCAGGCATCTCATTTCGCAGGTGTTGATTTTGCGAAGGTGTAATTTGGATAAAGTCCAGGTTTGAGATTGGTAGCATAGGGTTGGTGTGAATATGCTGTTTATTATCTGTCGTTTTGCGGACATGGCTATGTTTGGATGTTTCAGTAAGGGTGTTAGTTGATATGTAAGTGAACTAGCTTTTTGACATCTGATTTCAATTTCTGTGTCCAATCTGCCATCTTCTGTGATCATACTTCCAAGGTATTTGAATTCTTTAACTTGTTTCAGAGGTGTGTTATTTATCTGTATACTTAGTGGGCCTGGCGATCTGCTAACTTGCATTACTTCGGTTTTGGCTGTGTTTATACTCATATTGTATCTGCTGCAGGTTGAACTCAGACTGATATCTAGCTCCGATTAATATAATAGTCAACTTCGTGCCTTTCAATGTCACTTAAATTGAACCCAGCGAAATCTCCACTAGCACTTGAAGAATCGTCGAAATCCATTTTGAAATACAAAGCATAAAACCCACAAAAACTGTTTTAAAAATCTGTTCAGATTCAAAGTAATGCTTGAAAATGGTGGCCACGTTATCAAGCTAATCGATGAAACTGAAAGTAGACAATCGGAAGTCTCGGAAAACTGAGAGATCGCGTTTTTACAATGCATAATAGTATCAGGCGGTTTCAAACGCTTTGCCCGTTCGGGGGTAGAAACGTTCCCGAATGTTTTTCCCGTTAAGGGAGTTTTGGGACATTGGATACTACGTGGGTGCTAAAAGGAAGAAGAGAACATGTTAAAGAAATAACTAATGCACAGATTGTATTTGTTTAAACAAAATATTGACAACTGCAGGCCTCTGTTACTAGAATGATTAACATCATAGAAAGCTGAAACATCTCCACAAATACAAATATTCCTTTTCTGAAAGATTACATGCAGCTTGTCCTTCTGTTTGAATATGAATATTGGGCAAGGAATGAAATGGTTCGAAACAGCGAATCAAGAGGTGAGGTGATGACACTGGATAGGATACACATTGAGAAAACCTTATAATAGTGTAAAAGAAAATTCTTGAGCTGGAACCTACAGGGCACATGAAATAGAAGGAAACTCAAAAAACACATGGAAAAGAGTACTAGAGACAGAGATGACTAATACAGAGAAGACATGGGTAGAGCTGCAGGAGGTAGCAAAAGATAAGACGCCTTGAGTGAGGTTGAGGGCCTAACTGCAAAGGGGGATAAAGGGCAAAAGTGAAAGAATGAGATGATGTGAAGAAACTGGAGGCAGTTGAGGTGTGGTCTTCATGAAGAATGGTGAGAATATTGTGGACAGTGAAGTAATACAAAGTATTGGCAGTTCAGGTGTAAAAGATTGGAAAAGAGAAATGAAATTGAAGGGGCATCCCAACAGAAAGGGTTCTTATTTATCTTTTCATTAGAGCAGTGGTTCTCAACCAGTGGGGAATTAACCCCTAGGGGGGAATTTTAGGGTTTCTGGGGGGGGGGGGGGGGGGGGGGGGGCTTAAGATTATTTCAAGATAACAAGAACTGATTATTGAAATTGTTTTCCCCTCCATACTGTACCGTTCTGTACTGTGTGCCTTTATGAAGGCAAATCACGTTTTATGTAGACGTCTAGACTTGTTCAAGGCCCCAAAG
>JACEFZ010011868.1:0-34841 GCA_014155875.1 Cepaea nemoralis | reverse complement strand
TCAGGGATGTGTGCTGTCCCTTTATTTGTTTAACCTGTACGCCAAAAATATAATGAGAAATATAAGAGATGATATAAACAGGGAACTATATGATGCCCTAAATATCGGTGGTCATGACATACCAGCGATTCGGTGTGCTGATGATATGGTATTGCTATCCACAACACAGAATGGTATAGAAAACCTAATAGCCTCAACCCAATTTAATAGTGAAAATCACAACTTATATCTTAACCTAGCAAAAACAAAGATAATGCATACAGATAAAACTACTATGGAGAAAGAAATATATGTTAATGAGGAAAAATTGGATGTGGTGGAAAGTTTTGATTATCTTGGATCATTGATTACCAACAACGGACAATAATCAATTGATTATTGCTCACTGGATTTAGGAGGCCTGGTGTTCCTTGCCAGTGAGAAGTCCTGATCGTTCGGGTCCCATCGATTGACGGACGTCGGTCGCGGCGATTGGGCAATCTTGAGCATAGCCTACGATGGGTAGCGTTGTGATATTCTGTTGTGATAATTTGGTGTGTCCAGTGTGTGCCGCGTGGTTACACACCCGCTTCACACGCGTGATCCGGGACTGTTTCCGGATCCGGTCAGGGATATGCACTACTGACAAGCTCAAATGAGGGCGAAACTCGAGTATAGTGCTTCCATATTGACGTGGATAGGCCTTAGGTTCATACCAGAATGCGATCGGCGTTGCCAGTAGTGGGTTGTGCTCAATATTTAAATTTCAAATCCCGAAACAACCACATAAACAATGAAAGAAATTAAACGGTGACTATCAATTGCTCTTCAGAGACTAAAACAACTGAATAAATTATGGAGTGGGACAGACAGAACTACAAAAATTAGATTTTTATGAGCATGCATCTTTCCCATTGCAACCTACGCCTGTGAGACCTGGACACTTCCTAAACAAGCTGAACACCGTATAAATGCCTTTGAATATAAATGTTATAGACGAGTTCTAAGAATATCTTGGGTAAAGTAAAGAACAAATGGATCCATACTTCAAGAGCTGAATATTAAAGAAGGTTGGCTATTAAAGACGATAAAGCAAAGAAAATTGAAATATTTTGGTCACTTGAAACGCCACGAAAGTTTGGAGAGAACAATAATGGAGAGGTATATGCCTGGGAAGAAAGGAAGAGGAAGGCCAAAGAGAAGATGGGTGCAGCATGTGGCGGATGATCCCCAGATGGGTATATCGGACGCATGACATCTTGCTTATGATCGAGAGGTTTTCCGGAAGTTTGTTATGGGAACGAGGTTCTGCAAAGAACATGCTACTACTGGATACCTACACAGTATACGTAAAAATGGAAGCTAAATTTAATAACACATACTAGAACAAATCTAGATGTCTACATAAAACGTGATTTGTGGGTCAACTTACATTATAAAACCAGTTTCAGAAGGGCGAGAAGTACAGAACCGTTAAGTATGCAGGGAATAACAATATCAAGTAATCGGTTCTTATATTAACGCGATCTTGAGATAATCTTAATTCTATCCCCCTCCCAACCCTAAAATTCCCCCCCCCCCCCCTTTCCCACCGGTTGAGAACTACTGGTTCAGAAAGTAAAGGTGACAAGGAAGGGAACTGACTGTCCTGTCTCATATATCATGACCTAGAATATATGAAAACCCTCCCCTCTTCTCTAAACAATATCCAGAAGTCAACATTCTGGGTTACTTTATCTAACCATACCTACCAGCTCTTTCAGTGGAGCTTATTATGCTAACTCTGGTACTGTACATAATACCTATGCTTAAGAACTGTTCATTCACAAATTGTCATATTCTGTAATAAAAGCAAATAAATATATGTCATGTCTTTCAATTTTGGTTTAATCTGTCTAATGTAAAAATATACTTTGGTATAAGTGCATGTGTTTCATTTGCTGGTTACTTATTGTATACAACAAGGTATATTTGGTGTTTCACCTCCTGGTTACTTTGTTGTATATTATGACCAGGTATAGTTTGTTTCACTTGCTGATTTACTTTGCAGTATACCAAGTATAGTTTATGTTTCACCTCCTGATTACTTTACCATAACCAGGTATAGTTTGTGTTTCACTTGCTGTGTTGCATACCATTATTCCACTTGCTGGTTTACTTTGCCGTATACCAGGTATAGTTTATGTTTCACCTTCTGATTATTTTGCTGATTACCATAACCAGGTATAGTTTGTGTTTCACTTGCTGTGTTACATACCATTATTTCACTTGCTGGTTTACTTTGTTGCATACCATAACCAGGTATAGTTTGTGTTTCAGTTGCTGTACCATAAAGAGAAATCTTGCTTAAGTAGCGCTACCATAATTAGGTTCATTTGGTATTTCATGTTCTCTGTCATCAACAGAATAGTTTGTGTGCTAAAAAAATTAAAGCTGTTGTGCCATAAATAGGCCTAGTTAGTGTGTTTATATACTGTCTTGTTTGTTTGTCCCAGTTGTCACACCACAAACTTCAGTTTTGTTACTGAAAACTCTAATAAAATTCCCTCCTGTGATGAATAATTTTTTTCAATTTCTGTATTGTACCACGAAATGGCTGCTTACACAGCCAAACACTTAAGTATACAGTCAATCATGTTGATCATACTGAACTGTCACGGCATATCATGTATTGATCAATAGTTTCTTACACAACCAAGTATTAAAAATACAGTATACACAATTAAGTAAGTACATTGTCAATGGCTCCTTACACAATTAGACATTATATTGTCACAGTGTGTCATATAGTTTGATCAATGGCTCCTTACACAATCAAACATTAAATTGTCACAGTGTACCAAGTATTGATCAATGGCTCCTTACACAATCAAACATTAAATTGTCACAGTGTAACATGTGTTGATAAATGGCTCCTTACACAATCAAACATTAAATTGTCACAGTGTACCAAGTATTGATCAATGGCTCCTTTCACAATCAAACATTAAATTGTCACAATGTCCCATATATTGATTTGTGGATCCTTGTGGCTGGGGAGTCACAGAGTACCATATATTGATCTGTGGATCCTTGTGGCTGGAGGAGTCACGGTGTACCATATATTGATCTGTGGATCCTTGTGGCTGAGGAGTCACGGTGTACCATATATTGATCTGTGGATCCTTGTGGCTGGGGATTCACAGAGTACCATATATTGATCTGTGGATCCTTGTGGCTGAGGAGTCACGGTGTACCATATATTGATCTGTGGATCCTTGTGGCTGAGGAGTCACGATGTACCATATATTGATCTGTGGATCCTTGTGGCTGGGGATTCACAGAGTACCATATATTGATCTGTGGATCCTTGTGGCTGAGGAGTCACGGTGTACCATATATTGATCTGTGGATCCTTGTTGCATATGGTCACAGAGTACCATATATTGATCTGTGGATCCTTGTGGGTGGGGAGTCACAGAATACCATATATTGATCTGTGGATCCTTGTGGGTTGGGAGTCATGGTGTACTGTATATTGATCTGTGGATCCTTGTGGGTGGGTAGTCACGGTATACCATATATTAATCTGTGGATCCTTGGGGCTGGGGAGTCACAGTGTCACTTTATATTGATCTGTGGATCCTTGTGAGTGGGGAGTCATGATGTACCATATATTGATCTGTGGATCCTTGTGGTTGGGGAGTCATAGTGCACCATATATTGATCTGTGGATCCTTATGAGTGGGGAGTCAAGGTGTCTCATATATTGATCTGTGGATCCTTGTGGGTGGGGAGTCACGATGTACTGTATATTGATCTGTGGATCCTTGTGGCTGGGGAGTCACAGTGTACTGTATATTGATCTGTGGATCCTTGTGGCTGGGGAGTTACAGAGTACCATATATTGATCTGTGGATCCTTATGGGTGGGGAGTCACAGAGTTCCATATATTGATCTGTGGATCCTTGTGAGTGGGGAGTCACGGTGTACCATATATTGATCTGTGGATCCTTGTGGCTGGGGAGTCACGGTGTACCATATATTGATCTGTGGATCCTTGTGGCGGGGGAGTCAGTGTACTTAATATTGATCTGTGGTTCCTTGTGAGTGGGGAATCACGGTGTAGCATATATTGATCTGTGGATCCTTGTTGCTGGGGAGTCACGGTGTACCATATATTGATCTGTGGATCCTTGTGGGTTGGGGAGTCACAGAGTATCATATATTGATCTGTGGGTCCTTGTGGCTGGGGAGTCACTGTGTATCATATGTCAATCTGCGGATCCTTGTGGCTGGGGAGTCGCAGAGTATCATATATCAATCTGTGGATCCTTGTGGCTGGGGAGTCAAAGAGTATCATATATCGATCTGTGGATCCTTGTGGCTGGGAAGTCACTGTGTATCATATATCAATCTGTGCATCCTTGTGGCTGGGGAGTCGAAGAGTATCATATATCAATCTGTGGATCCTGAAAATGAAAAATGAGAACAATGAAAAGATGATGAAAAAGATGTGCTACTTATCTCAGAATATTAGGCTGTGATACTGATATGATATGTTTACTTATGTAGCACTCTTCTATAGCACAACGGGAGGTCATATAGAGTTTGTACGATATATTAAGGCCATATAAAGTTCCCACAAAATAAGTTCATATAGAATATGCACATAAAATTGTGTATAGATCATACAAAATGTTACAGAGTTTGCACAATATAGGGTCACATATAGAGTTCAAACAGGTTATATATATATATATATATATTAGGAGCGTTCATTTGAAATCTGTTCGTGCCGCGTAATTGCGTAAGATGAACATGATCATGTCATCGTCATGTGATAAGTACTGACCAATGAATAAAAGAGCACATGCTTATCGTCCCATGATGCATAGGTTCTGTTTCTGACCGTTGAGAAAATGGCCGGGTTGATCCAAAATCCGTCCAAAGAGCGGTGATTCAGTTTCTTTCATTTGAAGGATGTCGACCAGTGGACATTCATCGGAAAATGCAGGCAGCGTGTGGTAACAAATGTGTGTCGAAGACAACAGTGACACACTGGACACGAATGTTTCGGAAAGGACGTCAGTTCACGACAGATCTTCGACGGCCGGGTCAAGCACATATTGTTGCAATAGAAAAAACCATCGCCAAAATTGATGCAGCAGTACAGATGAACCGTTGTTGAAGCATACGTTCGCTAGCGAAAGAATTTTATGTGTCAACTGAAACATTTCAAAAGGTCGTTTGTAAGAAACTGCAATATCGGAAGATGTGTTCACAGTGGGTACCACGGATGTTGACCGACCACCAACCAATGGGATGGTGTTTGAACCACTTGCTGCATTACATAGTGGAGAGTGATGCATTTCTCTTCCGCATAGTGGCATGTGATGAATCATGTTGTTACCACTTTGAGCTGAGCAGCAAAAGAGAGAGCATGCAATGGAAGCATGCTGGTTCACCAACAACCAAAACATTAAAGTTACAGGTTTCTGCTGGTAAAGTTATGCTGAGCGCATTTTCTTATCATGAAGGGCTATTGTTGGCTGACTTTAAAGAACCTAGTGTCAACATCAACTCTACCCACTACTTGGAAACACTAGACAAGCTGCAAAAAGCCATCACAGATAAACGACCCGGCATGCTTTCTCGCGGTGTGATTTTGTTGCACGATAATGCTCGCCCATATGTTTCAAAGATTGTTCAGGAAGAAGTGGGAAATTCTGCAACATCCAGCATATAGTTTTGATTTGTCACCATGTGATTTTCATTTGTTAGGACCTCTAAAAATAAAGCTGTGAGGGGACAACGATTTCACACAGAGAGATGCAGACGTAATGAACGCTGTAAACACTTGGATCAGTGAGCAACCACAATCCTTTTTTGCCGACGGCATTCGCCGCCTATCTAAGCAATGGGATGCTTGCCTGAATGCCTATGGCGACTTCATCTGACCAACCCATGGTGCATGATTCATTCACAATGAATGATCTGTTCAATTCAACCACACGTGTTAATGTTTCTTTCATGCATTTTTAATAAAGCCATTGGAACGGATTTCAAATGAGCGACCCTTATATATATATATATATATATATATATATATATATATATATATATATATATATATATATATATATATATATATATTCAGTAGTGTCCTTTGTAGAACCTCACTCCCATAACAACCTTCCAAGAAAACTTCTCGATCATAAGCAAGATGCCCTGCGTCCGATACACTCATCTGGAGATCATCTGCCACATCATGCACCCATATTCTCTTTGGCCGTCCTTTTCCTCTCTTCCCGGGAATATACCCCTCTATTATTCTCTCCAAACTTTCATGACGTTTCAAGTGATCAAAATATTTCAATGTTCTTTGTTTTATCGTCTTTAGTAGCCAACCTACTTCAATATTCAGATCTTGTTGTATGGATGCAATTGTTCTTCTCCATATCCAAGATATTCTTAGAAACCTTTTATAACATTTATATTCAAAGGCATTTATGCACAGTATAAGGTCATATACAGAGCTCACACAATATATCAAGTTCACACAATATAAAGTCATATACAGAACTCACACAGTATAAGGAAGACATGACGGACTGGCACAATGTAATAATAACACTGGGTCATAAGTGCAGAGAATGGGCAGCGGGCCGCACTGAGTTTGAAGTGCAACAGCTAATCCAGAGCAACACACATCAAGGTGACATAGTCATCTACACCGATGGGTCAGTGGTGAGAAACATACGTAGTGGCTGGGGCTTTATTGCAAAGGCTAATGGGCGAGTCTTGGAAAAGGAGAGTCTGGCATATGAGAATACGACCTCCAGCATGAGAATGGAGGTGGAGGCAGTAACAGCGGCATTCCGGTAGCTAGAGGAGACTACTGCAATACACGTTGTATTCATTACGGATTCAAAGAGTATGCTTAGCAAGGTGGAGAAAGGAATGTTTCGTGTGGAATGGCTCTCGTCGCTTCAGAGGTCACAGATTGTGAGAATTGTATGGATATTTTGCACTGGCCATGCGGGTGTACGAGGGAATGAACAGGCTGATAGGCTAACAGGGAGGGCACCTCTTAGTGGAATTTTGGCCATGGACAGTGGGGAGGTGGTCAGTAGTGTATAGGTACATTATCCAGCGTATTTGAGGTGGAAATTGATATTCCACCTCAAAGGGCGATAACTCTTTTTTCCCCAAAAAGGTAGGCGTGGTCTAGTGACTCATCACAGGTGGCGTGGTCTAGTGACTCATCATAGGTGGTGTGCGTGCTCAGAGTGGGCGTGGTCAAGTAATTATAGGTACGACATTAAAAAATACAACATAAAACATCAATAAAGAAAACAAACGACTCAAGTAAGGTATATAATAAGTTTTAATAAAACATATATAGAAAAGAAGAAGAAAAAAAAAAAAAGAAGAAAAAAAAAAACATAGTAAGTGACCGCTTATAGTTAAGGGTGTGTGATGACGTGGTCAAGCAGTGGTCAAGCAGTGGTCAAGTGGTGGTCAAGTGAGGAAAATTTTAGTGGAAAGTAGTTGTAATGATATGGTGATGATCAAGAGGTGGTCAAGTGGTGGTCAGGGTGTGGTCAAGTGGTGGTCAAGATGTGGTCAAGTGGACGAGTGACCACTTAAATTGTCGGGGAAAGTAGGTGTAGTGATATGGTGATGATTAAAGGGTGGTAAATTAGTGGTCAAGCAGTGGTCAAGTGGTGGTCAAGTGAGGAAAATTTTAGTGGAAAGTAGTTGTAATGATATGGTGATGATTAAAGGGTGGTAAATTAGTGGTCAAGCAGTGGTCAAGCAGTGGTCAAGTGGTCGAGTGACCACTTAAATTGTCGGGGAAAGTAGTTGTAATGATATGGTGATGATTAAAGGGTGGTAAATTAGTGGTCAAGAGGTGGTCAAGCGGTGGTCAAGTGGTTAAATGACCCCTTAAATTGTTGGGGAGAGTACGTGTAGTGACACGGTGATGATCAAGAGATGGTCAAGTAGTGGTCAAGTGGTGGTCAAGCGGTGGTCAAGTGGTCAAATAACCCTAAAGTTGTAGAGGAGAGTGTGTCTTGTGATGCAGTGATGATCAAAAGGTGGTCAAGTAGTGGTCAAGTAGTGGTCAAGGGGTGGTCAAGTGGTCAAGTTACCCCTTAAATTGATGGGGAGAGTAAGTGTAGTGACACGATGATGATCAAGATGTGGTCAAGTAGTGGTCAAGTGGTGGTCAAGTGGTGGTCAAGTGGTCGAGTGACCACATAAATGGGCTGGGAAAGTAGGTGTAGTGACATGGTGATGATCAAGAGGTGGTCAAGTTGTTAGATCTAGAGGTTGGGGTGTCTCAGTCATGAAGTATCAAACTGTCTGCTGTGGGAAGGATGGCGCTGATCAGGGCGAGTAGGTTCTAATACGTTTATCGCTATTGTCTACAATTGGCGTGGTTGTATAGTAATAATAGTAGAGTTGTTTCGTAGTAATATTAGTCATCATCATCAAGGGTCATGTTAGGTGGTATTTGTAATGATAGTAGTAGTAGTAGTAGTAGTAGTAGTAGTAGTAGTAGTAGTAGTAGTAGTAGTAGTAGTAGTAGTAGTAGTAGTAGTAGTAGTAGTAGTAGTAGCAATACCAACAATAGTACTAATTATCATCATCATCACGTGTCTTACCAACGGACGTATTACCTACACATTGCGATCTCCAACACCATTGAACAAGTCCGGGGTTGACTCACACTACAGAAATCCCCAATTAACGGCATTACCTTCATGTAATGGTGGTACTCATAGTACCAATAGCACCAGTAGTAATAGTCACCAACATCAGCAAGAGACTTATCGCCTGACATTGGTCAGTATGGCACGCCATAAACTATGATCTCCAACACCATGGATACAAATAGTAATAATATTGGTAGTAGTAGTAGTAGTAGTAGTAGTAGTAGTAGTAGTAGTAGTAGTAGTAGTAGTAGTAGTAGTAGTAGTAGTAGTAGTAGTAGTAGTAGTAGTAGTAGCGGCGGTGGTGGTGGTGTTGGTGGTGGTGGTGGTGATGGTGGTGGTGGTGGTGGTAATAGTAGGAGTAGTAGAATAGCGAGGGTGCTTGTTGTTTCACTAAGTATTTGTATATCGTATGTAGTATAAAGATAGTTTGTGTTGTATGCCATGTAAGGTGTTACTGAAATATCTGTATTGTGAAGTTCTAAGAGGTGATGACGCCATAATCCACCACTCTATCATCTTATTGATAGTGTCTTCAGTGCCGCGAAAAAGGCTCATTGTGAGATATCGATCATTTCTCAAAGCGACAGCATCCGGGGTGCATGCCCATTACGAGCAAACAACGAGACGACACTTAAAAGGTAACTACAAGGCAAATGGTATCGAGTATAGTGTAACATACAAAACTTATGAGGTCATCGGTTGTCCATTCCATCACGGTCAACAAATAGGCGCTCACTAACTTCACAATATGCTCACTCAAATAAACATATAGGATAATAAGGCACCGACCCAAACAAGGAAAACGGACAAAAACAAGGGGGGAAAATGACATAAGCGTCAAAATATAACACATACAAAGACAGATACAACAGTGACTAAAAAAATAATAAAAATGACACGACAAAATAACACACACACACACACACACACACACACACACACACACACACACACACACACACACACACACACACACACACACACAATGAAAACTGAAATAACCAATGAAAAATCGCTGACACGAACACTAGAAGCTGACACAAACACTAAACAAGGCACCTAAAGAAAAGCTAAACTTTGTTAACCAAAATGTGAAAGTAGGAAAATGTGATACCCAAATCTAAAACAAATAGCAAGAGAGGAATAGCTAGTCCCAACTTATAAAAAGTAGGAAAATATGTCAACCAAATGGGGAAAAGTTAGGCCAAATACAAACATATATCTAACTCAAACTAATGAAAAGTAGGGAAACTTTGTTAACCAAAGGAGGGGAAAAACCTAGGTCAAGTAGGAAAATCTGTTACCCAAAAGTGAAAAATGTCGGCCAAATACAGAAATAGTTCGTCCACACGTATGCAAACTAGGAAAATTTGTTAGTCGAACAGGATAAAATATTGCCCAAGTAGGGAAATTTGAGAGCCATAAGTGAAAAAATATAATCCAAAGAGAGGAATATCTCGTTCCAACTTATAAAAAGAAGGAAAATTCTCAACCAAATGAGAAAAAGTTAGACCAAATATAGTAACATCTCAACCAAACTTATGAAAAGTAGGAAACTTTGTTAGCCAAAGCGAAAAAACCTAGGTCAAGTAGGAAAATCTGTTAGCCAAAGGTAAAAAATGTCGGCCAAATACAGAAATACCTCGTCCGCACTTATTAAAATTAGGAAAAATTTGTTAGCCAAATAGTAAAAATATTGCCCAAGTAGGAAAATTTGATAGCCAAATGTAAAAAAAATATCACCCAAAGAGAGGAATATCTCGGCCAGACTTATAAAAAGTAGGAGAACTATGTGCCAAATGGGAAAAAGTTAGGCCAAATACAGAAATATTTCAACCAAACATATAAAAAATAGGAAAATTGATAACCAAACGGGAAATATATTGACCAACTAGGGAAATGTGTTACTCAAAGAGGAAAAATAATGACCAAGTAACGAAATACATCGCTCAAACTTATGAAAACTACGAAACTTTGTTAGCCAAATGGAAGAAACCTTGGTCAAGTAGGAAAAATCTGTTAACCAAATGTGAAAAATGTCGGCCAAATACAGAAATAGTTCGGCCACACGTATGCAAACAAGGAAAGGTTGTTAGCCAGATAGGAAAAGTATTAACCAAGTAAGAAAATGTGATAGCCAAAGGTGAAAAAATATCAGCCAAAGAGAGAAATATCTCATCCAAACTTATAAAAAGAAGGAAAATTCTCAACCAAATGAGAAAAAGTTAGACCAAATATAGTAACATCTCAACCAAACTTATAAAAACTAGGAAACTTTGTTAGCCAACGAGAATAAAAACCTAGGTCAAGTAGGAAAATCTGTTAGCCAAATGTAAAAAATGTCGGCCAAATACAGAAATACCTCGTCCGCACTTATTAAAATTAGGAAAAAATTTGTTAGCCAAATAGTAAAAATATTGCCCAAGTAGGAAAATTTGATAGCCAAATGTAAAAAAATATCACCCAAAGAGAGGAATATCTCGGCCAGAGTTATAAAAAGTAGGAGAACTATTTGCCAAATGGGAAAAAGTTAGGCCAAATACAGAAATATCTCAGGAAAATTGATAACCAAACGGGAAATATATTGACCAACTAGGGACATGTGTTACTCAAAGAGGAAAAAATAATGACCAAGTAACGAAATACATCGCTCAAACTTATGAAAACTAGGAAACTTTGTTAACCAAAGTGAAAAAAAACCTTGCTCAAGTAGGAAAATCTGTTAGCAAAATGTGAAAAACGTCGGACAAATGCAGAAATAGTTCGGTCACACATATGCAAACTAGGAAAAGTTGTTAGCCAGATAGGAAAAGTATTGGCCAAGTAGGAAAATTTGAAAGCCAAATGTGAAAAAATATCACCCAAAGAGAGAAATATCTCGTCCAGACTTATAAAAAGTTGGAAAATTCTCAACCAAATGAGAAAAAGTTAGACCAAATATAGAAACATCTTAACCACATTTATAAAAAACGAGGGGAAAATGTCGACCAAATACAGAAATAACTCAACCCAATTTATAAATATGGCAACCAAACTTATGAAACGTAGGCAAATGTGTTAACCAAAAGGGGAAAATATGGTACACGTAACGAAATATCTCATCCAAACTTATAAAAAGTAGGAAAATATGTCAACCAAACGAGAACAATGTCGGCCAAATACAGAAATTTCTCAACCAAACTCATGAAAAATAGGAACAACTTGTTACCCAAATAGGAAAAATATTGGTCAAGTAAAGAAATAGCGTGGTCAAATCTATAAAAACGTACCAACATTTGTTAACACAACTTGGCCACTTGTTCTGATAAACTTGCTCGCTGGCTCAAACAATTTTTCCACTTGCTATTACAATCGGTCGACCTATCCTATCAATTCACACATTTACCATAACAACTGTCCCTTTTCCCCAACAACGTGTCCACCGACTCTCTCATATTATCGACTCGCCCTATCAACTTACCCACTGACTCTAACAACTTCCCCACATGGGCTCACAAAATTTCCACTTGTTATTACAACTTGTCGGCAGCCTCGCCCAAATTACCACTTACTCTTACAAACTGTCCCAACTGCGCACACAAAGGTGTCTACTTGTGATTTCACGGCCTCCTCACCCCATAGATAAGTAGTCCTTATAAAATACAAATGTATCCCGCAAGTCATACAGAAGTGTCCCCCATATTGTCATTAAAAAAAAAATATTTGTGTGTGCAGATAAGTTCATGTCTTTGACAGTTCATATCTTGTAAATTCATTTCTTCAGCATAAGATTTGTGTAAGTTCACGCCCTCATCATAAATTTTGTTGTGTAAGTTCATGTCTTCGACAGTTCATGTTTTGCTAAGGCCTAGTTTTAGTGAAAATGCAGAAGTCTATTGGCTATAATTTCAACCTGGGTGGTCAATTACTAACACTGCCTGTGGACAGCTATTCTTACCCATGCACTAAAGTTGAGAAAATGAACTTCCGTTGAATGGAAGCTACCGCAGACTTGAATTATTAAACCCCTCTGGAAGAAGTAGCGGCAGCTTAACCAGGAAAAGATCGAATTAGTTATCCCCCCCCCCCCCCTTAGCCTGGAAATTATGAAAATATATGCGCCCACAAGCGATATTACTCATGACGTCATATAAACAAAATATAAAGTATAACAAATGAGGCAGCGCCACAATTGTTATCCTTTATATTTTTGTTTATATGACGTCATGAGTAATATCGCTTGTGGGCGCATATATTTTCATAATTTCCAGGCTAAGGGGGGATAACTAATTCGATCTTTTCCTGGTTAAGCTGCCGCTACTTCTTCCAGAGGGGTTTAATAATTCAAGTCTGCGGTAGCTTCCATTCAACGGAAGTTCATTTTCTCAACTTTAGTGAATGGGTAAGAATAGCTGTCCACAGGCAGTGTTAGTAATTGACCACCCAGGTTGAAATTATAGCCAATAGACTTCTGCATTTTCACTAAAACTAGGCCTTAGCAAAACATGAACTGTCGAAGACATGAACTTACACAACAAAATTTATGATGAGGGCGTGAACTTACACAAATCTTATGCTGAAGAAATGAATTTACAAGATATGAACTGTCAAAGACATGAACTTATCTGCACACACAAATATTTTTTTTTTAATGACAATATGGGGGACACTTCTGTATGACTTGCGGGATACATTTGTATTTTATAAGGGCTACTTATCTATGGGGTGAGGAGGCCGTGAAATCACAAGTAGACACCTTTGTGTGCGCAGTTGGGACAGTTTGTAAGAGTAAGTGGTAATTTGGGCGAGGCTGCCGACAAGTTGTAATAACAAGTGGAAATTTTGTGAGCCCATGTGGGGAAGTTGTTAGAGTCAGTGGGTAAGTTGATAGGGCGAGTCGATAATATGAGAGAGTCGGTGGACACGTTGTTGGGGAAAAGGGACAGTTGTTATGGTAAATGTGTGAATTGATAGGATAGGTCGACCGATTGTAATAGCAAGTGGAAAAATTGTTTGAGCCAGCGAGCAAGTTTATCAGAACAAGTGGCCAAGTTGTGTTAACAAATGTTGGTACGTTTTTATAGATTTGACCACGCTATTTCTTTACTTGACCAATATTTTTCCTATTTGGGTAACAAGTTGTTCCTATTTTTCATGAGTTTGGTTGAGAAATTTCTGTATTTGGCCGACATTGTTCTCGTTTGGTTGACATATTTTCCTACTTTTTATAAGTTTGGATGAGATATTTCGTTACGTGTACCATATTTTCCCCTTTTGGTTAACACATTTGCCTACGTTTCATAAGTTTGGTTGCCATATTTATAAATTGGGTTGAGTTATTTCTGTATTTGGTCGACATTTTCCCCTCGTTTTTTTATAAATGTGGTTAAGATGTTTCTATATTTGGTCTAACTTTTTCTCATTTGGTTGAGAATTTTCCAACTTTTTATAAGTCTGGACGAGATATTTCTCTCTTTGGGTGATATTTTTTCACATTTGGCTTTCAAATTTTCCTACTTGGCCAATACTTTTCCTATCTGGCTAACAACTTTTCCTAGTTTGCATATGTGTGACCGAACTATTTCTGCATTTGTCCGACGTTTTTCACATTTTGCTAACAGATTTTCCTACTTGAGCAAGGTTTTTTTCACTTTGGTTAACAAAGTTTCCTAGTTTTCATAAGTTTGAGCGATGTATTTCGTTACTTGGTCATTATTTTTTCCTCTTTGAGTAACACATGTCCCTAGTTGGTCAATATATTTCCCGTTTGGTTATCAATTTTCCTGAGATATTTCTGTATTTGGCCTAACTTTTTCCCATTTGGCAAATAGTTCTCCTACTTTTTATAACTCTGGCCGAGATATTCCTCTCTTTGGGTGATATTTTTTTACATTTGGCTATCAAATTTTCCTACTTGGGCAATATTTTTACTATTTGGCTAACAAATTTTTCCTAATTTTAATAAGTGCGGACGAGGTATTTCTGTATTTGGCCGACATTTTTTACATTTGGCTAACAGATTTTCCTACTTGACCTAGGTTTTTATTCTCGTTGGCTAACAAAGTTTCCTAGTTTTTATAAGTTTGGTTGAGATGTTACTATATTTGGTCTAACTTTTTCTCATTTGGTTGAGAATTTTCCTTCTTTTTATAAGTTTGGATGAGATATTTCTCTCTTTGGCTGATATTTTTTCACCTTTGGCTATCACATTTTCTTACTTGGTTAATACTTTTCCTATCTGGCTAACAACCTTTCCTTGTTTGCATACGTGTGGCCGAACTATTTCTGTATTTGGCCGACATTTTTCACATTTGGTTAACAGATTTTTCCTACTTGACCAAGGTTTCTTCCATTTGGCTAACAAAGTTTCGTAGTTTTCATAAGTTTGAGCGATGTATTTCGTTACTTGGTCATTATTTTTCCTCTTTGAGTAACACATTTCCCTAGTTGGTCAATATATTTCCCGTTTGGTTATCAATTTTCCTATTTTTTATATGTTTGGTTGAAATATTTCTGTATTTGGCCTAACTTTTTCCCATTTGGCACATAGTTCTCCTACTTTTTATAAGTCTGGCCGAGATATTCCTCTCTTTGGGTGATATTTTTTTTTACATTTGGCTATCAAATTTTCCTACTTGGGCAATATTTTTACTATTTGGCTAACAAATTTTTCCTAATTTTAATAAGTGCGGACGAGGTATTTCTGTATTTGGCCGACATTTTTTACATTTGGCTAACAGATTTTCCTACTTGACCTAGGTTTTTATTCTCGTTGGCTAACAAAGTTTCCTAGTTTTCATAAGTTTGGTTGAGATGTTACTATATTTGGTCTAACTTTTTCTCATTTGGTTGAGAATTTTCCTTCTTTTTATAAGTTTGGATGAGATATTTCTCTCTTTGGCTGATATTTTTTCACCTTTGGCTATCACATTTTCTTACTTGGTTAATACTTTTCCTATCTGGCTAACAACCTTTCCTTGTTTGCATACGTGTGGCCGAACTATTTCTGCATTTGGCCGACATTTTTCACATTTGGTTAACAGATTTTTCCTAGTTGACCAAGGTTTCTTCCATTTGGCTAACAAAGTTTCGTAGTTTTCATAAGTTTGAGCGATGTATTTCGTTACTTGGTCATTATTTTTCCTCTTTGAGTAACACATTTCCCTAGTTGGTCAATATATTTCCCGTTTGGTTATCAATTTTCCTATTTTTTATATGTTTGGTTGAAATATTTCTGTATTTGGCCTAACTTTTTCCCATTTGGCACATAGTTCTCCTACTTTTTATAAGTCTGGCCGAGATATTCCTCTCTTTGGGTGATATTTTTTTACATTTGGCTATCAAATTTTCCTACTTGGGCAATATTTTTACTATTTGACTAACAAATTTTTCCTAATTTTAATAAGTGCGGACGAGGTATTTCTGTATTTGGCCGACATTTTTTACCTTTGGCTAACAGATTTTCCTACTTGACCTAGGTTTTTTCGCTTTGGCTAACAAAGTTTCCTACTTTTCATAAGTTTGGTTGAGATGTTACTATACTTGGTCTAACTTTTTTCTCATTTGGTTGAGAATTTTCCTTCTTTTTATAAGTTGGAACGAGATATTCCTCTCTTTGGATTATATCTTTTCACTTATGGCTCTCAAATTTCCCTACTTGGGCAATATTTTATCCTGTTCGACTAACAAATTTTCCTAGTTTGCATACGTGTGGACGAACTATTTCTGTAATTGGCCGACATTTTTCACTTTTGGGTAACAGATTTTCCTACTTGACCTAGGTTTTTCCCCTCCTTTGGTTAACAAAGTTTCCCTACTTTTCATTAGTTTGAGTTAGATATATGTTTGTATTTGGCCTAACTTTTCCCCATTTGGTTGACATATTTTCCTACTTTTTATAAGTTGGGACTAGCTATTCCTCTCTTGCTATTTGTTTTAGATTTGGGTATCACATTTTCCTACTTTCACATTTTGGTTAACAAAGTTTAGCTTTTCTTTAGGTGCCTTGTTTAGTGTTTGTGTCAGCTTCTAGTGTTCGTGTCAGCGATTTTTCATTGGTTATTTCAGTTTTCATTGTGTGTGTGTGTGTGTGTGTGTGTGTGTGTGTGTGTGTGTGTGTGTGTGTGTGTGTTATTTTGTCGTGTCATTTTTATTATTTTTTTAGTCACTGTTGTATCTGTCTTTGTATGTGTTATATTTTGACGCTTATGTCATTTTCCCCCCTTGTTTTTGTCCGTTTTCCTTGTTTGGGTCGGTGCCTTATTATCCTATATGTTTATTTGAGTGAGCCTATTGTGAAGTTAGTGAGTGCCTATTTGTTGACCGTGATGGAATGGACAACCGATGACCTCATAAGTTTTGTATGTTACATTATACTCGATACCATTTGCCTTGTAGTTACCTTTTAAGTGTCGTCTCGTTGTTTGCTCGTAATGGGCATGCACCCCGGATGCTGTCGCTTTGAGAAATGATCGATATCTCACAATGAGCCTTTTTCGCGGCACTGAAGACACTATCAATAAGATGATAGAGTGGTGGATTATGGCGTCATCACCTCTTAGAACTTCACAATACAGATATTTCAGTAACACCTTACATGGCATACAACACAAACTATCTTTATACTACATACGATATACAAATACTTAGTGAAACAACAAGCACCCTCGCTATTCTACTACTCCTACAATTACCACCACCACCACCATCACCACCATCACCACCACCACCACCAACACCACCACCACCGCCGCTACTACTACTACTACTACTACTACTACTACTACTACTACTACTACTACTACTACTACTACTACTACTACTACCAATATTATTACTATTTGTATCCATGGTGTTGGAGATCATAGTTTATGGCGTGCCATACTGACCAATGTCAGGCGATAAGTCTCTTGCTGCTGTTGGTGACTATTACTACTGGTGCTATTGGTACTATGAGTACCACCATTACATGAAGGTAATGCCGTTAATTGGGGATTTCTGTAGTGTGAGTCAACCCCGGACTTGTTCAATGGTGTTGGAGATCGCAATGTGTAGGTAATACGTCCGTTGGTAAGACACGTGATGATGATGATAATTAGTACTATTGTTGGTATTGCTACTGCTACTACTACTACTACTACTACTACTACTACTACTACTACTACTACTACTACTACTACTACTACTACTACTACTATCATTACAAATACCACCTAACATGACCCTTGATGATGATGACTAATATTACTACGAAACAACTCTACTATTATTACTATACAACCACGCCAATTGTAGACAATAGCGATAAACGTATTAGAACCTACTCGCCCTGATCAGCGCCATCCTTCCCACAGCAGACAGTTTGATACTTCATGACTGAGACACCCCAACCTCTAGATCTAACAACTTGACCACCTCTTGATCATCACCATGTCACTACACCTACTTTCCCAGCCCATTTATGTGGTCACTCGACCACTTGACCACCACTTGACCACATCTTGATCATCATCGTGTCACTACACTTACTCTCCCCATCAATTTAAGGGGTAACTTGACCACTTGACCACCCCTTGACCACTACTTGACCACTACTTGACCACCTTTTGATCATCACTGCATCACAAGACACACTCTCCTCTACAACTTTAGGGTTATTTGACCACTTGACCACCGCTTGACCACCACTTGACCACTACTTGACCATCTCTTGATCATCACCGTGTCACTACACGTATTCTCCCCAACAATTTAAGGGGTCATTTAACCACTTGACCACCCCTTGACCACCGCTTGACCACCTCTTGACCACTAATTTACCACCCTTTAATCATCACCATATCATTACAACTACTTTCCCCGACAATTTAAGTGGTCACTCGACCACTTGACCACTGCTTGACCACTAATTTACCACCCTTTAATCATCACCATATCATTACAACTACTTTCCACTAAAATTTTCCTCACTTGACCACCACTTGACCACTGCTTGACCACTGCTTGACCACTAATTTACCACCCTTTAATCATCACCATATCACTACACCTACTTTCCCCGACAATTTAAGTGGTCACTCGTCCACTTGACCACATCTTGACCACCACTTGACCACACCCTGACCACCACTTGACCACCTCTTGATCATCACCATATCATTACAACTACTTTCCACTAAAATTTTCCTCACTTGACCACCACTTGACCACTGCTTGACCACTGCTTGACCACGTCATCACACACCCTTAACTATAAGCGGTCACTTACTATGTTTTTTTTTTTCTTCTTTTTTTTTTTTTTTCTTCTTCTTTTCTATATATGTTTTATTAAAACTTATTATATACCTTACTTGAGTCGTTTGTTTTCTTTATTGATGTTTTATGTTGTATTTTTTAATGTTGTACCTATAATTACTTGACCACGCCCACTCTGAGCACGCACACCACCTATGATGAGTCACTAGACCACGCCACCTATGATGAGTCACTAGACCACGCCTACCTTTTTGGGGAAAAAAGAGTTATCGCCCTTTGAGGTGGAATATCAATTTCCACCTCAAATACGCTGGATAATGTACCTATACACTACTGTGGTCGTGCGCTTGTGGGACCAGGTGGAGAAGGCGGAGGAACAGATTGAGAACCCATATGTGTAAAAAATTAGATTGCGGGGGCTCGGCAGGGGTTCTGGAAGAATCTCAAAACTGAGAGGGAAGACCAGGAGAACTTTTAATCAGATAGCGGTGGGAATGATTAGTATTGTGACTCTTCGCTGGCTGTTGAACGAGGGGACTGGAGCACTATGGGAATGTCCTGAATGCAGTGATGTCGGTTCTTAACTCAACTCAACAGTATAAGGTCATATACAGAGCTTACAAAGGTCATATATCAGTGACTTCCGGTCAAGATAGCGGCTGGCGGTTGTGTGTTCTGAAACTGCTTAATTTTTCACGTAGGAGATTGATAATTTCATCTCGTGCGTGTAATTTCTGCTCTAGAATGTAAGCCAGGAGTTTTTTCTCAAGATTTTCGCCAATCCTGAGTGGTTTTCGCAGCATGTTTAGGTTACTGTGTTGTACACTAGTGGCGTGTAGTGTTTTTGGTTTTCTGCATCATGGCAGACCAGCGTGTGTGTCCCGTACAAAGGGTAAAGAAACCACCGACTAGACGAGGTCCGAGGCGTAAACGACAGGGGAGACGGGCCGGAGCCAGGCGTCATCGGCGAAAATACTACCGTCTGGGCCTCAAGAACACGCGTATTCTATATTGGAACTGTGCCAGCGCAAAACAACGCAACCAAATTTTGGAAAGCCTGGCATACAGAAACGATATACTGTAGCAGGGCCTCAAGAGACGAGACTGGGTGTTAATAGGCTCCAAATAGCCGGTGTCAAATGTTATTACAACAGGCGACAGCTGGGAATGGCGATTCTGATTCGAGACAGCATAGTGGCTTCAGAGCTGGACATGTCTAGGTGGGACAATGACGCGATACAAATACATGCTGTTAGAGTTCAATCCAGTCTACCATTCGTGTTGGTTAATGTTAATGCCTGCAATTCGAGTGTTGATTCCCAGATATGGCAGTGTCTAAGTGACATATTATGTCATGAGAGGAATGTTATTTTATGTGGCGATTTCAACGCTATAGGCAAATCATCTGGTAACATTTCTTCCAACACACAGGGGGAGGAGCTCGATGCGGCACTTGACACCGGTGACCTTGTTTGATTCAACAGTGGCTGTGTCACAAGGACAGCAAGTCGTCCAGTAATGAGGACAGTGTTATTGATCTGGCGCCTTCTCCTTCACTCACTACAGTATGTAGATGGGATGTCCTAAGGCACCATGGCAGCGTATTGGTGGAGAACGGCAAACCAGGAAGCACAAGTCAACAGTCAAGACCTTCAAGTATGACAGTTCAGGGCAAAATGTGGTGAGTAAAATAAGGCGCAACAAGCGTAGGAATCATCATGTCATGGGGAAAAAAAGCTGGGAGCAGCCACCTTGGTGGAATGGTGAGGTGGAAAAGGTCTGGATCGATAAGCATGGTGCTGTAATGAAAAGGCAAAACGCCAAGAAGAACAGAGTTGCCCATCCTAGTCTTATCGTGCAGTTGGAAAGAAAGATGGACACAAAAGTTAGCTATTTCAAAAATCTGATTAAAGTCGTTAAAAATGAAAAATGGGCATAGTTGTGTCAAAGAATAAGCACAGACAAGTAACTGAACTTGTTCTGGCGACTACATAAAAGTATGAATGGGGCAGTCAAAAATAAGAGTGTTCCTGATTTCCACAGTGCTGACCTTATCTGGCAGAGGTCTGGCGAGAATAAGGGCAAAGCCCTTTTTGAACGCTATCTAGATCAGAGCAACCAGACAGACATGAGAAGTCAAAATTTTGCCAAGACGGTTACCTCAGATAGGTGTAAGGCCCAGAACATTGCAGTTGAATACACGGTGACAGTGACAGAGATCAGGGCTGTGCTTCGACGAACAAAAAACAGCGCACCAGGACCAGATGGTATAAGGTATGACGACATCAATATGTGTACCGACAACGAGCTAGAGGAACTAGCAGGTACGTACAACAACATAGGGAGTGCTAGCATCAAGGAAGAGAGGTTACATAGCTATTTGATTCCCTTGCCAAAGTCTGGCAAAGACCACATGAAAGTTAAGGGATATCAGGTAATAACCATGCAAACTACAATAGGCAAACTGCTGGAGAAGTTAATTGCCAGGAAAATATCAAGCCAGCTAGAGAGGCAAGGTTGTTTCCAACCTACCCTTGGAGGGTATCATCCAAGCATAGAAACCTGGACCAATGAAGCAGTTTTTGCCCATGATGTCTATGAAGGTTTCCACTCAGGCAATGAAACATGTGCTGCGGCGATTGATCTTGAGGATGCGTACAACAGAGTACCATTGGATTTCTTAATGTTTCAGCTTCTTGAACTCAAGATAAGTCCATTCCTCCTTAGTTGGACCTCTGAACCACCAACAATATATCCGGGCCTGCCACAGAGATCACCATTATCTCCGGTGCTGTTCAACGCCTACACTGTGAGAATTACCGGCGAGCAGATCACAGGACAGGGGAGGACATTGTCATATGCCGACGATGTGTTCGTGTATCGTCAGGGTAAGGATAGAGATCAAGTGGTTGTGGATCTACAAACAGAACTAAATCGCATAAGCAATTGGTGTGTGAAATCTGGGCCAATGGTCAACCCAACGAAGACAGCAGTGACATGGTTCTCTTTGAATAATCATATTGTCAACACTCCAACACCAACTGTAAATCTGGGTTCAGAGACGGTGGAAAGAACGAAAGCAATGAACTACCGGGGGATACGTTTTGATCGAAGTCTTGCGTACCATGAGCACATAGACCGGGTGATAACAAAAGCCAGGCGAGGTTTGGCTGCGATGTGGGTGATGGCGGCGGTAAACTGTGAGCAGCGCCATTTATGTCTCCTGTACGAGGGTCTGGTCCTTTCTGTTTGGGAGTATGCCATGGCGACCCTGACTATCAGCCGTAAGCAGATGGAAAGTATACAGAACGAAGCTATGCGTATTAATAAAATGTATATTGTATAACTATTGATTGATTGATAGATTGATCAAGGAACCGACATCACAGCATTCGGGGCATTCCCATAGGTGCTCTAGTCTCCATTGTCGCGTAACATATTCTACTAGGATGGAATTGGATCCAAGTAGATACTAAATAGACTTCTACGAATAGAGAATCTAACCACTGCTGAAGAAGCGATCAAATGGCTCGCAGTTCTAGAAGAATGATTAACAAAGTCCCAGAATGGATCACTACTTCTAAACAGTGCCAGGCGGAAAGTTATGACGACTAACTGTACTAACACACGAAGACAGTATGTCAAGTTATTCCTGCTAACGTGCCTGGATGAATAATGAGCCCCCACTGCCTAATGTATTCTCACACAACAGGAGATAAGACAGAATGATACGTATAGATGTAGTCCTTTCACTCGTCACACAATCTGATGATGCTAATTCTAATTCTATAATGACAGACGCAGTTGTTAAAAGTACAAATATAACATAACGTTTAATCCTAAAGAACACTACGTGAGCCCCACTGGGAACTCACTGACACTTAAGAGATACACAGATCCCTGAAATTTCTACAAGATAATGTTCAGCTAGAGGATATAATCATAGACTCTTAGCCGATAGCAGACAAATTTGGTGATTGCTGTGCAGTGGCAAACGGGTGGGTAGCCACTCATCTGATAATCCTTAGCCTCCTGGATGGTAAGCTGGCAGTGCTGACTGGATCGTGGTATGGACTCCACTCTCTGCTGCATCAAGTGAGTGGTTCGTAGCTCAATCACCGGTCGTGACTACGGCTACAGATGATCAGGGTGCAGGCTCTGTGAATGACAATGAGAAGGAGTGAATAATCCTTCAAGACAGAATTGTAAATTCTTTTGGCCATGTTCTGCATGGCATGCTTGTCTCATAAATTTTCATAGCATGTATTATCTAAATTTACACATTTTGATTCCTTCTCTGAAATCTACAACAGCACACTGATCTAATGGAAACAGCACACAAATGATATCCTATTCTCTCTGCTGACATTTAGATCAAACATGTACAATCACAATGCTCTACTTCAAAGACCACATTCCAAATATATATATTCTAAGTCATGATTAATCATGGAAACATGAACCACAATTCACATAATGACTTAACAGTACATATAGGATGACTTCAATGGAATGGAACTCAGACGCCACAACTCCGACGTCACATATACATTAACAAACCATTAAATCGATGAAACACCACACATCATTTTCCAAGTATGGAAACACACAAACTACACTCCACACGATGAATTAACATCACATGATGAATTCCATAGAATGAAATGAAATCACACACAACAACTATAACTTCACGATGTACACGAGTGAACCATTAAAATCAATGAAACACCCCAAGTTCACTTAAAGAGTTATGAGTTGTACTACTAGCAAGTCTTCCTTATATTAATTAAAACATAATTAATTATCTAGAAGATTTCTTAGCTAGGTTTAAGATTATTTTCACTATACACAAGAACAATATTAGGATTGGAGAATTCCCCCAAGGTTTGAACTTTGTTAAGTGGACCATCTTGGACCACATGGTAGTAATCTGACTATGGGAAAGATAGAGATTAATAAAGAATAATTAATTGTAACTTATTCACTCTCTGAACTAATTCCTTCAACTAATAAGTATATTATCTAGAGAAATACGCTAGTTACGAAGTTTAAGCACATAATTAAATTTATCTTAACTCTAATCGTCTACTGACTAACTCAGGTGTCCTTCCGCAGGCGGATACCTAATTTCGAGAATCACGTAATGTAATTTATCCATGTTTTTAATGCCACATGTGACGAGCTTTGCGTGTTACCCTTGTCGGCAAGCCACATGGCACAAACATGGTCCTAATTCTAATATTAGTTAACTAACACTAGTTTTAATTAATAGTATCTATTATCGATCGGCATGGCCTTTAGATTTCCGGCAGATTGACACACAGAAAAATATTTAACAAAATTATTATTAACTCACCCTGCAACTAGATTTTGACTGGCCTATCGGGAGTGGAGACTATCATTGGCTTTTCTATGTTTTAGAGGGTTTTTCGGCTTAACAAGAGCCAGCAATAAAATATGTTTAAACACAGACAGGTGTTCAATTTTAGCCAATTGACGGGATAGTAGCTCCTGCTCCTTCCAGCCGGCTGTCAGAAAATGGCAGACGTTAGGGTGCTACCGGAAGTTAACTTCTCATCCAGGAGAGTTCCCTTCCTGTGGCCAAATTATTACTCACAGCCAAACCTGAATATAAAATTCAGCCTGACTTGATTTCTTGGCTTGTAAACGAACTCTACCCTACATCTACTTCTAACTATAAGAAGAAATAGTATTTAACTCTCTCTATAGTTTTATGTATATAAATACACTAACCAAAGACGATTTTATCTAATATTTGAAAATATAGATAAAAAATAAAAAATAATACAGACTACATAGAGGGGTTTACCGAGGGCTATCTCCATCTAGTAACAAAACGATCTGAGAGGTGGGCCAACCTGTCACAAATGCCCACCGTTCAAAAAAAGTTGGAGAAACAACTTTTTCTCCAGCCCGAACTCTCATATAGTTTTGACAGCCCTTACTCTGACGTTTATGGGTCATTTGGACAGGTCCCCCTCTTCCCCGGTAGAACAATGTCTATTCAAAATTCTCAGACTCTTCGTTTCTAAGACACCTTCTAAGAAACCTCCTCCCTTGATGTCGCTTCCATGGAAATCTTCTCTGGAAACTTTGCTTTCGTTGGTCGGGTTGTCCTTCGTCTGTCACTGATAAAGGTCCTACAATTTCAACATCTCTCCTTCGACCCAATTGGTCTTGATCCCTATACTTCATGCGCGTCGTCCTTACTTTCCCTTTAGACATCTCTAAGTTGGGATCGTGTTCAGCCGCGTCATCTTCCTCACATCTGTCGGGGTTGTCTTCCCATCTGGATTGCTCCCCCTTGGATCCATCATCAACCACAGCCAGAGTCATAATATGAACTGGTGGGTTCGTGTTGTTCTCAAAATGTCTTTTGAGTAAATTCACGTGGAAGACTGTAGTTTTCCCGCGAATAGAAACAGAGTACTTGTTGCTGGACACCTTCTCTTTAATGATGAATGGTCCTTGCCAAGCAATTTCTAACTTATTATCCCCTTTGGTTAATAAGACTAGCACTTTATCTCCTACCTCTAGAGACTGGTTTCTAATAGGTTTATTATAGAAGGAAGCCTGTTGCTTTCTGGCACGACGGAGAGTGGAGTTAGCTAATTTCCATCCCGTGTGCAGTTTCTGTTTCAGTTCCTCTACATACTGTGAAGACTTGACGACACTCTCATCTGTTCCTTCATCAGTCCAGGTTCTCAAAAGAGCCTCAAGCGGTCCTTTAATTGGCTCGTCCGAACAATAGTGTAGCCGGTGGAAGACCGGTGGTGACATGTGGTACTTCTCGATAGGCAAACATTGCTGCTGATAAGTACGTGTCCCAACTATCTGGTTTCTCCTGGACTAACTTGTTCACGATCGATTTGAGGGTCCCTGTATATTTGACCACAAGTCGCTTATTCTCTGTGAGACTAAAACCTGTGTTGACATGTTGCCTCCTGAAGATGTCGGAGATTTCTCCCCTTAACTTCTCATTCAATGGTGACCCACTATCACTTACCCGTTTGCCAGCAATTCACCTTTGCCGTAACTTATGTTATCTTATACTAATCCTATGTATGTGTTATATTATAATCCTAGTTAGTATATTATCCTATATTATAAGTATATATATATATTAACTAGTATGATTAGTAGCTATCTCTTTTTAGTGACTGAAAGTTAGAACTATCTATGAAGTTGGATACTCGACTGAACCTAACAATCTATAGGATTCTCCATCCCGGACGAGCCCCCAGTGTCGCGTAACATATTCTACTAGGATGGAATTGGATCCAAGTAGATACTAAATAGACTTCTACGAATAGAGAATCTAACCACTGCTGAAGAAGCGATCAAATGGCTCGCAGTTCTAGAAGAATGATTAACAAAGTCCCAGAATGGATCACTACTTCTAAACAGTGCCAGGCGGAAAGTTATGACGACTAACTGTACTAACACACGAAGACAGTATGTCAAGTTATTCCTGCTAACGTGCCTGGATGAATAATGAGCCCCCACTGCCTAATGTATTCTCACACAACAGGAGATAAGACAGAATGATACGTATAGATGTAGTCCTTTCACTCGTCACACAATCTGATGATGCTAATTCTAATTCTATAATGACAGACGCAGTTGTTAAAAGTACAAATATAACATAACGTTTAATCCTAAAGAACACTACGTGAGCCCCACTGGGAACTCACTGACACTTAAGAGATACGCAGATCCCTGAAATTTCTACAAGATAATGTTCAGCTAGAGGATATAATCATAGACTCTTAGCCGATAGCAGACAAATTTGGTGATTGCTGTGCAGTGGCAAACGGGTGGGTAGCCACTCATCTGATAATCCTTAGCCTCCTGGATGGTAAGCTGGCAGTGCTGACATGGATCGTGGTATGGACTCCACTCTCTGCTGCATCAAGTGAGTGGTTCGTAGCTCAATCACCGGTCGTGACTACGGCTACAGATGATCAGGGTGCAGGCTCTGTGAATGACAGTGAGAAGGAGTGAATAATCCTTCAAGACAGAATTGTAAATTCTTTTGGCCATGTCCTGCATGGCATGCTTGTCTCATAAATTTTCATAGCATGTATTATCTAAATTTACACATTTTGATTCCTTATCTGAAATCTACAACAGCACACTGATCTAATGGAAACAGCACACAAATGATATCCTATTCTCTCTGCTGACATTTAGATCAAACATGTACAATCACAATGCTCTACTTCAAAGACCACATTCCAAATATATATATTCTAAGTCATGATTAATCATGGAAACATGAACCACAATTCACATAATGACTTAACAGTACATATAGGATGACTTCAATGGAATGGAACTCAGACGCCACAACTCCGACGTCACATATACATTAACAAACCATTAAATCGATGAAACACCACACATCATTTTCCAAGTATGGAAACACACAAACTACACTCCACACGATGAATTAACATCACATGATGAATTCCATAGAATGAAATGAAATCACACACAACAACTATAACTTCACGATGTACACGAGTGAACCATTAAAATCAATGAAACACCCCAAGTTCACTTAAAGAGTTATGAGTTGTACTACTAGCAAGTCTTCCTTATATTAATTAAAACATATTTAATTATCTAGAAGATTTCTTAGCTAGGTTTAAGATTATTTTCACTATACACAAGAACAATATTAGGATTGGAGAATTCCCCCAAGGTTTGAACTTTGTTAAGTGGACCATCTTGGACCACATGGTAGTAATCTGACTATGGGCAAGATAGAGATTAATAAAGAATAATTAATTGTAACTTATTCACTCTCTGAACTAATTCCTTCAACTAATAAGTATATTATCTAGAGAAATACGCTAGTTACGAAGTTTAAGCACATAATTAAATTTATCTTAACTCTAATCGTCTACTGACTAACTCAGGTGTCCTTCCGCAGGCGGATACCTAATTTCGAGAATCACGTAATGTAATTTATCCATGTTTTTAATGCCACATGTGACGAGCTTTGCGTGTTACCCTTGTCGGCAAGCCACATGGCACAAACATGGTCCTAATTCTAATATTAGTTAACTAACACTAGTTTTAATTAATAGTATCTATTATCGATCGGCATGGCCTTTAGATTTCCGGCAGATTGACACACAGAAAAATATTTAACAAAATTATTATTAACTCACCCTGCAACTAGATTTTGACTGGCCTATCGGGAGTGGAGACTATCATTGGCTTTTCTATGTTTTAGAGGGTTTTTCGGCTTAACAAGAGCCAGCAATAAAATATGTTTAAACACAGACAGGTGTTCAATTTTAGCCAATTGACGGGATAGTAGCTCCTGCTCCTTCCAGCCGGCTGTCAGAAAATGGCAGACGTTAGGGTGCTACCGGAAGTTAACTTCTCATCCAGGAGAGTTCCCTTCCTGTGGCCAAATTATTACTCACAGCCAAACCTGAATATAAAATTCAGCCTGACTTGATTTCTTGGCTTGTAAACGAACTCTACCCTACATCTACTTCTAACTATAAGAAGAAATAGTATTTAACTCTCTCTATAGTTTTATGTATATAAATACACTAACCAAAGACGATTTTATCTAATATTTGAAAATATAGATAAAAAATAAAAAATAATACAGACTACATAGAGGGGTTTACTGAGGGCTATCTCCATCTAGTAACAAAACGATCTGAGAGGTGGGCCAACCTGTCACAAATGCCCACCGTTCAAAAAAGTTGGAGAAACAACTTTTTCTCCAGCCCGAACTCTCATATAGTTTTGACAGCCCTTACTCTGACGTTTATGGGTCATTTGGACAGGTCCCCCTCTTCCCCGGTAGAACAATGTCTATTCAAAATTCTCAGACTCTTCGTTTCTAAGACACCTTCTAAGAAACCTCCTCCCTTGATGTCGCTTCCATGGAAATCTTCTCTGGAAACTTTGCTTTCGTTGGTCGGGTTGTCCTTCGTCTGTCACTGATAAAGGTCCTACAATTTCAACATCTCTCCTTCGACCCAATTGGTCTTGATCCCTATACTTCATGCGCGTCGTCCTTACTTTCCCTTTAGACATCTCTAAGTTGGGATCGTGTTCAGCCGCGTCATCTTCCTCACATCTGTTGGGGTTGTCTTCCCATCTGGATTGCTCCCCCTTGGATCCATCATCAACCACAGCCAGAGTCATAATATGAACTGGTGGGTTCGTGTTGTTCTCAAAATGTCTTTTGAGTAAATTCACGTGGAAGACTGTAGTTTTCCCGCGAATAGAAACAGAGTACTTGTTGCTGGACACCTTCTCTTTAATGATGAATGGTCCTTGCCAAGCAATTTCTAACTTATTATCCCCTTTGGTTAATAAGACTAGCACTTTATCTCCTACCTCTAGAGACTGGTTTCTAATAGGTTTATTATAGAAGGAAGCCTGTTGCTTTCTGGCACGACGGAGAGTGGAGTTAGCTAATTTCCATCCCGTGTGCAGTTTCTGTTTCAGTTCCTCTACATACTGTGAAGACTTGACGACACTCTCATCTGTTCCTTCATCAGTCCAGGTTCTCAAAAGAGCCTCAAGCGGTCCTTTAATTGGTCGTCCGAACAATAGTGTAGCCGGTGGAAGACCGGTGGCGACATGTGGTACTTCTCGATAGGCAAACATTGCTGCTGATAAGTACGTGTCCCAACTATCTGGTTTCTCCTGGACTAACTTGTTCACGATCGATTTGAGGGTCCCTGTATATTTGACCACAAGTCGCTTATTCTCTGTGAGACTAAAACCTGTGTTGACATGTTGCCTCCTGAAGATGTCGGAGATTTCTCCCCTTAACTTCTCATTCAATGGTGACCCACTATCACTTACCCGTTTGCCAGCAATTCACCTTTGCCTTAACTTATGTTATCTTATACTAATCCTATGTATGTGTTATATTATAATCCTAGTTAGTATATTATCCTATATTATAAGTATATATATATATTAACTAGTATGATTAGTAGCTATCTCTTTTTAGTGACTGAAAGTTAGAACTATCTATGAAGTTGGATACTCGACTGAACCCAACAATCTATAGGATTCTCCATCCCGGACGAGCCCCCAGTGTCGCGTAACATATTCTACTAGGATGGAATTGGATCCAAGTAGATACTAAATAGACTTCTACGAATAGAGAATCTAACCACTGCTGAAGAAGCGATCAAATGGCTCGCAGTTCTAGAAGAATGATTAACAAAGTCCCAGAATGGATCACTACTTCTAAACAGTGCCAGGCGGAAAGTTATGACGACTAACTGTACTAACACACGAAGACAGTATGTCAAGTTATTCCTGCTAACGTGCCTGGATGAATAATGAGCCCCCACTGCCTAATGTATTCTCACACAACAGGAGATAAGACAGAATGATACGTATAGATGTAGTCCTTTCACTCGTCACTACAATCTGATGATGCTAATTCTAATTCTATAATGACAAACGCAGTTGTTAAAAGTACAAATATAACATAACGTTTAATCCTAAAGAACACTACGTGAGCCCCACTGGGAACTCACTGACACTTAAGAGATACGCAGATCCCTGAAATTTCTACAAGATAATGTTCAGCTAGAGGATATAATCATAGACTCTTAGCCGATAGCAGACAAATTTGGTGATTGCTGTAGCAGTGGCAAACGGGTGGGTAGCCACTCATCTGATAATCCTTAGCCTCCTGGATGGTAAGCTGGCAGTGCTGACATGGATCGTGGTATGGACTCCACTCTCTGCTGCATCAAGTGAGTGGTTCGTAGCTCAATCACCGGTCGTGACTACGGCTACAGATGATCAGGGTGCAGGCTCTGTGAATGACAGTGAGAAGGAGTGAATAATCCTTCAAGACAGAATTGTAAATTCTTTTGGCCATGTCCTGCATGGCATGCTTGTCTCATAAATTTTCATAGCATGTATTATCTAAATTTACACATTTTGATTCCTTATCTGAAATCTACAACAGCACACTGATCTAATGGAAACAGCACACAAATGATATCCTATTCTCTCTGCTGACATTTAGATCAAACATGTACAATCACAATGCTCTACTTCAAAGACCACATTCCAAATATATATATTCTAAGTCATGATTAATCATGGAAACATGAACCACAATTCACATAATGACTTAACAGTACATATAGGATGACTTCAATGGAATGGAACTCAGACGCCACAACTCCGACGTCACATATACATTAACAAACCATTAAATCGATGAAACACCACACATCATTTTCCAAGTATGGAAACACACAAACTACACTCCACACGATGAATTAACATCACATGATGAATTCCATAGAATGAAATGAAATCACACACAACAACTATAACTTCACGATGTACACGAGTGAACCATTAAAATCAATGAAACACCCCAAGTTCACTTAAAGAGTTATGAGTTGTACTACTAGCAAGTCTTCCTTATATTAATTAAAACATATTTAATTATCTAGAAGATTTCTTAGCTAGGTTTAAGATTATTTTCACTATACACAAGAACAATATTAGGATTGGAGAATTCCCCCAAGGTTTGAACTTTGTTAAGTGGACCATCTTGGACCACATGGTAGTAATCTGACTATGGGCAAGATAGTGATTAATAAAGAATAATTAATTGTAACTTATTCACTCTCTGAACTAATTCCTTCAACTAATAAGTATATTATCTAGAGAAATACGCTAGTTACGAAGTTTAAGCACATAATTAAATTTATCTTAACTCTAATCGTCTACTGACTAACTCAGGTGTCCTTCCGCAGGCGGATACCTAATTTCGAGAATCACGTAATGTAATTTATCCATGTTTTTAATGCCACATGTGACGAGCTTTGCGTGTTACCCTTGTCGGCAAGTCACATGGCACAAACATGGTCCTAATTCTAATATTAGTTAACTAACACTAGTTTTAATTAATAGTATCTATTATCGATCGGCATGGCCTTTAGATTTCCGGCAGATTGACACACAGAAAAATATTTAACAAAATTATTATTAACTCACCCTGCAACTAGATTTTGACTGGCCTATCGGGAGTGGAGACTATCATTGGCTTTTCTATGTTTTAGAGGGTTTTTCGGCTTAACAAGAGCCAGCAATAAAATATGTTTAAACACAGACAGGTGTTCAATTTTAGCCAATTGACGGGATAGTAGCTCCTGCTCCTTCCAGCCGGCTGTCAGAAAATGGCAGACGTTAGGGTGCTACCGGAAGTTAACTTCTCATCCAGGAGAGTTCCCTTCCTGTGGCCAAATTATTACTCACAGCCAAACCTGAATATAAAATTCAGCCTGACTTGATTTCTTGGCTTGTAAACGAACTCTACCCTACATCTACTTCTAACTATAAGAAGAAATAGTATTTAACTCTCTCTATAGTTTTATGTATATAAATACACTAACCAAAGACGATTTTATCTAATATTTGAAAATATAGATAAAAAATAAAAAATAATACAGACTACATAGAGGGGTTTACTGAGGGCTATCTCCATCTAGTAACAAAACGATCTGAGAGGTGGGCCAACCTGTCACACCCATCCACAGCAGCCAGCGAAGAGTTCCAACACCAATAGTACCAGTAGCAATCTGATTATAAGTCCGTCTCGCCTTTCCTCTGAGCGTCGAGCGTCGGCCAAATACCCTCAACACTCCTCACTGCCTCATTCTTGCCAGACCATGGTGATCCATTTGCTCCTTCGAGGTGTACACGTGCTCCCACAAGGTCGCAACCACGTCTGCCTTGTCATGCATCAATACTCCACCAAGTTTTGCAGAGCTAGCCAATCTGTCCACCTGTTCATTCCCCAGCACACCGGCATGCCCCGGAGAAAATATCCAGGCGATGCTTGCCACCCGTGACCTCCGAAGCGAAGCAAGCCACGCTGCACGAAACATGCCTGTCCTCACCTTCCTCAGCATGCTTTCTGAGTCAGTTACAATCACGATGTGTGTGTGTGTGTGTGTATTGTATTCTCGATCCAGCGGAAAGCTGCAGTGACCGCCTCCACCTCCATTCTTAAGCTAGATGTTGTGGTATCATATGCCAGGTTCTCCTGCACCAAACGTCGGCCATTAGCTTTCGCTATGAACCCCCAAGCAATTCTCCTACCTCTCGACACAGAACCATCTGTGTAGATAATCACATCACCCGAGCGAGCATTATCCTGAATTACACCCTCATACACCAATTATATGCATGAGGCATATCCTGGCGCTACCAACAATGACGGATAGGCATAGGGCCCTTCAGGCCAAATGGTACCTGAGAGTTGCTGCAGACAGGGATCACCCGCTGCATGCAGCAATGGATATGGTCAAGGGTCATAGACTAAGACGAGGCAGGTCCTGGATGGCACAGGCAGAACTTTCTAGACGTCAGGTGTGTGATCTAGAGACCATCAAGCGTGAAAGAGAGTGGGTTGAAGTTCCGGAAGACATGACGGACTGGCACAGTGTAATAATAACACTGAGTCGTGAGTGCAGAGAATGGGCAGCGGGCTGCACTGAGTTTGAAGTGCAACAGCTGATCCAGAGTAACACACATCAAGGTGACATAGTCAAATACACCCCTTGGGTCAGTGGTGAGAAACAGACTGGGGCTTTATTGCAAAGGCTAATGGGCGAGTCTTGAAAAAGGAGAGTCTGGCATATGAGACTACGACCTCCAGCATGAGAATGGAGGTGGAGGCAGTAACAGCGTCATTCCGGTGGCTAGAGGAGACCACTGCAACACGCGTTGTATACATTACGAATTCAAAGAGTATGCTTAGTAAGGCGGAGAAAGGAATGTTTCGTGTGGAATGGCTCTCGTCGCTTCATAGGTCACAGATTGTGAGAATTGTATGGATATTTTGCCCTGGCCATGCGGGGGTACCGGGAAATGAACATATTGATAGGCTAGCAGGGAATGCACCTCTTGGTGGTAGTTTGCCTATGGACAAGGAGGAGGTAGTCGTGCGCTTGTGGGACCAGGTGGAGAACGCGGAGGAACAGATTGAGAACCCATATGTGGAAAGAACGAGATTGTGGGGGATCGGCAGGGGTTCTGGCAGAATCTCAAAACTGAGAGGGAAGACCAGGAGAACTTTTAATCAGATAGCGGTGGGAACGATTAGTAGTATGACTCTTCGCTGACTGTTGAATGAGGGGACGGAGCACGTATGGGAATGTCCTGAGTGCAGTGATGTCGGTTCTTAACTCAACTCAATTCAACACTCAACTCAACTATCCTGAATTAGTTGCTGGATTTCCACTTCCGTGGCCCCTGCTGGTAACTCCCTGCGCTCCCGGCTCAATGTGATTATAACTCTGCACAAGTCTGACTGCTCCGCTGGCACTCTGACCCACTCCTTTCCTCGCCTAATGTTCTCCAAGATGCACACATGTCTGATCGTATCCTTCGCATGAGCCATCCATGATTTCCCTCTTATCATTCGCTGACCCTTAACTGTGTCCAGCGCCTCATGCAAAGGGTGATCTGTGTCTGCAGCTACTCTGAGGTATGCTTTCGCCTGCATCACCTTGAGCCTACCTACAACAGTCGGCAAACCAAGGATGTGACGCATACATACTACTGGGGTGTCTCTGGTGCATCCCAGAATCTCCCCTGCCTATATGCAAAAATATCATCTGCAAATGTTAGTATCCTTCCAACCCCTGGTGCTTCTAGGTTTGCAATCTTGCTCGTATACACGTTAAAGAGTACAGTTGAGATTGCAGATCCCTGTGGCAGTCCCGAGGTTAACATATGTGGCTCTGAGGTCCATGCACCCAGACGGAGAGTAACCCGACGAGAATACAGGACGGCTGCTATCCAGTTCACCAACCAGGGATTGACCCCCTTCTCCATCAGTGAGGTCATCAAAATATCATATCTAAC
>JACEFZ010011867.1:0-33872 GCA_014155875.1 Cepaea nemoralis | reverse complement strand
TTTTTCTTTCCCCCCCGGGGGGGGATTTTAAAAAAAGGTTTGAAAAATGCATTTTTTTCCCCCCAAAGAAATTTAAATTTTAAAAATTTTTCTAAAAATTTCATTGACACCCTGATCTTATGGGTAGTATTTTCGGAATACTAACCTTCTATCATAACAGTGAAAAACAGGAGGTGGTGTGTATAAGTCATAGTTTTTGACGTTACAACTCCCACGCAATTGGAAAGTTCAAGAGCAGGCCTTACGCCTACCAACCTGGCAAAACTGTTGGGGTAAGTAAACATAGTCACGTGTAGAATGCGCCCGCCACCTTAATGGAACCTGTTTTATCATCATGTGCCATGCCGATAAGCATGGGCGGGCATGTTTTGCCATCGTACACGATCACCAAAGTCGTGGATCAGCTCCGCTTTCGTGTCTCGATTATTCCATATGGCCATACTATCCGGATATGTATCTAATTGCCTTTCCCTTGTTCTTTTCCCTCCAGTTTTGCCAGTTGTCACTGAGTTTTCGAGTTTATTCCTTTTCATAATGTGTCCATATAATTATGACTGTCTACCTCTAATTTCTCTAATCAGTTCACTGTTTCCGTTTGTTTCTTGTAGGACGTGCATATTGGTTTTTGTCGCTGTTGTATGTCCATGGTATTTTGTGCATTTCCCTAGAGACAGTAAACCTTACACAAATGAATTCTATAGTCAGACACACTAATCTTTGAAGTGTATACTTAGGCATGACGCACTCTCTTCCTCAGTCAAATAAGCAACAAGGAGAATGGATTGATATTTATTCATTAAGCATTCAATGAGTGATGTAGTCATTACCCCGCCGGCCACTTTTACTTCCGACAATATTTTCGGTACCAATTTTAGGCTTAGCCGACTGGGAGCCTGGTCACATTGTGGACAATTCTCGCCTTCACGAGGTTTCGAACACATGACCACAGGGGTGGTAGACGAGCGTGTTGATCACTGCCTTACCGCGGCCTCTGTCCATGTGTCAGGTCTTAGTCAGATACGACTAAGCTACCGTTTGACAGTAGACGGTACTACCTGCTTTCTGTTAGTGCCGAATTTTGGGCGACACTTACCAAACCCGACACCCCACATTCTGCCAACGGCTTCGGGCAGAGAAGCGCTAATGGGAGGGTACAAGCCTTACCCTAGGGCGCGGTAATGCAACCTAAAGACTACCGGTAAATGGTTTGGCAGGACAGACCAGGCCGTAAGCCTTGGTGGTCAACTGGTCTATGATCGAAGCTCGGACATGTGGACAGTTAGATCATTGCTTTGCTGATCCGGCAGCTGCTGCAGCTTGTCTTGTTCCAGACGTATTGGAGTAAACTAGGCAGGCCGAGAGAGGATGATACTGCATGGCCAACACATGGTCTCTACAATTTAGCCCAGGCTTTGTGCTATGGAGAGTATAACACCATTCCTGAGCTACCGCCATGGGCTGTAGTTATTATGCCTTATTTGAAGCACAATGTAAAAAAAAATAAAAAATTATCGTCTTTCAAGACGACCAGGTGCTACTACAGTACGTCCACCTGTTAGCTAGGAGGAAAACTAAGTTTATTACAACAACAACTAAAGTAACCACAGTTAGCTTTCCAATCCAAATAATAAAAACGAAAAACTTCAAATGAAAGCCTTAAGAGTGTGATATAAATTACAATAACCATACCGTTGTCTTGTAACCTGTCAATATTGTTGTTAAGGATGTCAATAGTGTTTAGCACGTGACATCACAAAGGCAGACGAACACATTGACGTCATAAGGACAGTTTAATGATGACCGCCCCACTTTTGACATGCACCATAGAGGAGCAGCGTTCTGTTAACCGTTTTTCGATCAGGAAGGGGTGAACCTACATAAATGTATCAGCTAATGAAGGTCCAGTATGAGGATGCATGTCTGCCAGTCCAGCAAGTGTGTGAGTGGAGTAGGACGTTTCAAAACTTTTCGGTCCGATGAAGAGGTACAGCAGATGGTGCATGAGTGGTTACACATTCGACCAAGATAATTTATTTCTTCAGGAATCCAAGCACTTGATCGGTGCTGAAGGACTTCGTTAAACGCTGTGGTGACCACATCGAACAACGACACATTTATCTGTACTGTTTAAGAATCTATTCATATATTATTTTTTTTAAATTGTAAGGTTTTCATTTGAACCCCCCTCGTAGTATGTGATACTGCTGTATGAAAACTGTATACTCTTGCAAAGAGTTACATAATTTATTAGTAATATTCCCTTGAGATATTTCAGCTTGAATTCACAGTACAAATGCCGCAGTGACAGTGTCAGATATATAATAGACGACAGCGCTCGGCACTTCAGACCTGTGCTTTAGTACACTCACCCGTATGGATTTGTTTTCAAAAAGCCAACAAGACATCAGTGCAAAATATGTAAATATGGAGTCAGAAAACAGACAACGGTTAAGAAGTAACAAAACGGAAAATTCGAAACTGACACTTCTCAGCGACACCATATCTTGTTCAGTGACGCCTGAGCATGCAATTGATTTAGATGTACGATTTATACATACATTATGCAGTTATGTTGAAGAAAGTACCGTACAATCAGACCTATAATACGCACTCGTATATAATACGCATACTTGATTTGGCATATTCTTGTAAAATGGAAATTCGTGTATAATACGCACAGGTATTTTTCAAGATTTTATTTTATGAAGTTTTTATTAACAATTTAAAGTATTAAAAAAAGAACTAAAAAAAACAAACACACACACACACACAACACTTAAATGTCGGGTACCATTGACGCCCTCGTCATCACCCTCGCTAGAAAGAAGCTCATCTAGATTACATTCGATATCGGAAATGACGTATTTGATAGTATTCGTACTCATGAGTAATACTCCTATACGTTTCATCCGACAGAAATGAGTAAAAATTATGCATATTATACTCGTGATTTCGCGGCAAATGACGGCGGCTTATTTTACGAGTAGTAAGAGAAGTTTGGTCGGCAACCTCTCATGAGGAATCCACGAACAATCTGGCAGAGAACAGGAGGACCTTACTGCTGTATGCAGGCAATACAAGTTGTCGACAGGATCGACTTCATTGCACCGAGTTTGTATCCCATACGGCTCAGTCTCTTTCCGCAGCACGGAAAGCGTCGCACAAAGTACGAACTCTGTAGCTCCAGCGACGACCCCCAAGAGTCTCTGAAAAAATTCACCCGTGAACCGAAGGACGCGGCCCGGAATCGAACCCACAACCTTCGGAGCCTGAGTCAGACCGTTTCACTACTTCGCCACGGAAACTCCATTATGCAGGGAACGAAACACTGCATCCGCAGGTCAAAAACGTGAACTGCCCAGCCAGGTTGTATCCATAGAAGTAGGAGTTATGTTATATAGACAGCCGAAGACATCCTGTAGAAACTCGATTATACAACAGACAATCAACATTATCATCATCACGTGGCGTACCAATAAGCGTGGGCGGTCTTGGTTCACCGTTTTACACGATCACCAGACTTTAAGTAATTTAGCACCGAAGGATAATATATTGCCAAATGGGACCTCCCGTTTGAACAGAAGGACGATATATCGCCATACTGGGGAAACATCGTATTATTTGTTTTATTTCGTGGTATTTTCAGCAATTTCAATGCTCAGTAAACGGAAATTTACATTATAATACTTGTTTATTTGATTTTGTACCGTATTTGGTCCGAACCTACATTTTGTCTGGCACTGAATCAGTTAATCACCCATGTGTTCTGGTGTTATTGTCCTCGTGTCCCTTGCATATAACAATATAGGTACTGTAATAGTACTTCAACACTCTTTTCCTCACTGCAGTTGACAGGTTTGTGTTAATCAGCATGTTTTCTAAACTAGTTGCGTGTCCTTCACAGGATGTAGCAGCCAACCCCAGCATTTTGGCTTTTCGTGATTCCTGGGTCATTTTTACGTTCAGTAGTTTGCCATTGCTTTCTGAACGACCGGCACCTATACCTTTTTCGAAAAAAAACCAGCACCCCTGTGTTTCGAACCCGGGTTTACGGGATTACGAATCGCGTCCGTAACCTTTCACCACGAAGACCGGTTCAACATGTTTACCATCTTGCAAAAGGTTACCTTTGCATAGCGATTCTTGTTCTAATTTCTCCAACGCACCTCCCATGAGATGTAATGACTGTCCCGCGATAGTTGTGCCGATTCACCTGTTTAATAATGACCCCATTTATTTACTTGTATTGTCGTATATCTTTCTTCTTGTAGATGACCACAATCTTAGTTTTCTTACAATATAAGTCAAACCCTAGTTGCTTATTGTGTATAGAACAGAAACGCGACTATAAATAAAGACAATCATATCAATTGTGTAAATGTGGCACAGTGATGGACATTTTTTTTTTTTTCTGGAATAACGACTTTCGGGAGCCATGTTTAAAATTATTTCGAGGAGAACCGGACATAATCTTTTAACAACAGACTGGGACAAACATAGTCTGATGATATAACCTACACTTCACCTCATCAGGCATGTTGCGTTAAGTACTATTTGGAGATTTGACTACCGACCAGGACAATCTGTTGACCTGTCAAGTCTCTGTTGCCATGGGATGTATTTTGAGCTAGATGATCGTAATCGGCGGACAAATGAAAAGCTTTAAACTAAAGTGTGGCATACACCCATGCTACTACTAGTAGTTGTTGTTACTACTGGGGTGTGTTCTGGACTTATGTCGAGTGTTGAAAAATGTCCTTAAAGATGGTCGACTTCATTGCACCCAGGGTTTCAAGATGGCGACGGACGGTCGTGTTGTTTTGTGCTCGTTAACTTTTTCGCGTAAGGGATGGATTTATTCATTTCTTGCGTGTAATTGGTGTGCCAGGATGTAAAACCAGGAGTTTCTACTCAAGATCTGCGCGGGTGCTACGGAGTTCGTGCATCGAGCGAAGCCATCCTTGAGTGAATTTTCAGCAGCGTGTGTGGTTCTCAATCAAAGTCTGTGTTTACGTTTTTTCAACATGGCGGAACAACGTGTGTTTTCCGAAGGATCAGCAGTCAACATACCGAAGCGGCGGGGTAACCGCGCAGGGAAAAAGAAGCCAGGTAGCGCGGTGGCTTGAGACGTTTTAGACTCAAGTGTCACCGTCTAGGACTCAGGAACATCCGTATTCTATATTGGAAACTGTGCCAGTGTAAAACAACGGGGCTCTATTTTAGAAACCCTAGTTTACAGGAACGACATTGTAGCACTCCAGGAGACGAGACTGGGCGATCAGCTACTCCGAATTGCCGGCTTCAAATGTTTCTACAACAGACGACATCTGGGAACGGCGATTTCTCGTTCGCGACAGCATGGTGGCGTCAGAGCTAGACATGTCCAGTTGGGACAGTGACGATATACAATACAGGCGTTGAGAGTTCATTCCAGTATACCATTCGTGTTGGTTAATGTTTATGCCCGCAATGCGAGTGTGGACGCCCAGAAGTGGCAGTGCTTAAGTGGCATATTAGGCCACGAGAGAAATGTTATTTTCTGTGGTGACTTCAACGCTAAAGGCAGATCATGGGGAAACACTTCCTCCAATACACAAGGGGAGGAGCTCGAGACTGCACTGGAAACCATCGACCTGGTTTGTATCAACAGTGGCTGTGTCACCAGGACAGCAAGCCGTCCAGGCGATGAGGACAGTGCTATTGATCTGGCGCTAGTTTCACCTTCACTCACTACAGTGTGTAGATGGGGTGTCCTAGGACACCATGGCAGCGACCACCACCCATGCAGCATATTGGTGGAGAAAGGCAGAACCAGGCAGCACAAGCTAAAGGTAAAGACGTTCCAGTATGACAGTACAGGGCAAGATGTGGTGAGTAAAATAAGACGTGACAAGCGCAGAACGTTTCAGGGCAGGAGAAAGAAAAAGCTGGGAGCAGCCACCGTGGTGGAGTTTCGAGGTGGAGAAGGCTTGGGTGGATAAGCGTAGTGCTGTAAGGAGATGGCAAAATGCCAAGAAGAACAGAGCTGGTCATCCTAGTCCCTGCTTGCACTTAGAAAGAGAGATGCACACAAAAGTAAGCTATTTCAAAAAACTGGTCACGGTGGTTAAAAGCGAAAAATGGGCAGAGGTGTGTCAAAGAGTAAGCACAGACAAGTCACTGAAATTGTTCTGGCGACTACATAAAAGCATGAGTGGTGTAGTCAAGAATAAGAGCATTTCTGACTTCCAAGGTGCTGACCTCATCTGGCAGAGGACTGACGAGGACAAGGGCAAAGCCCTCTTTGAACGCTACCTTGAGCAGAGCAACCAGACAGACATGGGAGGCCGGAATCTGGCCAAGGAGGTCACCTCAGACAGATGCAAGGCCCAGAACACTTCGGATGAAGACACAGTGACAGTGAAAGAAATCAAGGCTGTGCTTCGACGATCAAAAAACAGTGCTCCAGGTCCTGATGGCATAAGATACGACGACATAAATAGGTGTACCGACAATGAGCTAGAGAAACTAGCAGACATGTACAACAACAGTATAGGGAGTGCTAGCATCAAGGAGGAATGGTTACACAGCTATCTGATTCCCTTGCCGAAGCCTGACAAAGACCACAAAAAATTCAGGGATATCGAATTATAACCATGCAGAATACAATAGGCAAGCTGCTGGAGAAGGTAATTGCCAGGAAAATATCAAGCCAACTAGAGAGGCAAGGTGTTTTCCCACCTACCCTGGGTGGGTACCGTCCAAAAAGAGAAACCTGGACCAATGCAGCAGTCTTTGCCCACTGATGTCTATGAAGGTTTCCACTCAGGCACTGAAACCGTTGCTGCAGCGATTGATCTTGAGGACGCATACAACAGAGTACCACTGGATTTTTTAATGTTTCAGCTTCTTGAACTAAACGTAAGTCCATTCCTCCTTAGTTGGATCGCTGCAGCCCTCTTCCAACGGAAAGTAGTTTTTAGATGTGGCAGTTGGACTTCGGAACCAACAACAATATATCCTGGCCTACCACAGGGATCACCATTATCTCCGGTACTGTTCAACGCCTACACAGTGAGAATCACCAGTGAGCAGATCACTGGACCTGGCAGGACATTGTCATATGCCGATGATGTTTTAGTGTATCGTCAGGGTAAGGATAGAGAGGAGGTTGCTGTGGAACTACAAACCGAACTCAATCGCATAAGTACTTGGTGTGATGAAGCTGGGGCAATGGTCAACCCAACAAAGGCAACAGTGACTTGGTTCTCGTTGAATAATCATATTGTCAACAATCCAACACCAACTGTAATGCTGTGTTCAGAGACGGTGGAAAGAACGCAGGCAATGAATTACCTGGGGATACGGTTTGATCGAAGCCTTGCTTATAATGTGCACATAGACCAGGTGATAACAAAGGCCAAGCGGGGTTTGGCAGCGATGCGGGTGATGGCGGCAGCAAACTGTGAGCAGCGCCATCTATGTCTTCTGTACGAGGGGCTGGTCATGTCTGTTTTGGAGTATGCAATGGCAATCCTGACTCGTCAGCCATAAGCAGATAGAAAGGATGGAAAGGATACAGAATGAAGCTATGCGCATTATTCTTGGATGTACAAGAGATACAGCATGCAGGGCGATGCGCTACCTTCTTGATTTTCCAACCATTGAAGAGAGAATGCAAGTTTGCAGGGCACGCGCCTACCTCAGAATTAACGCAAACACACAGCATCCACTGCATAGTGAAATTAGGAAGGTGAAGGGCAGCAGGTTAAAAAGAGGACGGTCGTGGATGGGTCAAGCCGAAGACATTCTTCAACAGGTGTGTTCACTTGAGGACTTAGAACCTGGCGAGGAGTGGGTGCAAGTGCCAACAGACTTCTGCACATCCTTTTCAGTTTGCATCCAACTAGATAGAAAATGCAGACAAGAAAATCCGGCTGCTGTTGAGGCTGAAGTACAAGCGTTGATTTTCGAGAATTCGCTAGACAGTGACGCGGTCATCTACACAGATGGGTCGGTCGTCCGACATGTGAGAAGCTCATGGGCCTTTACAGCTCGGGCCGGAGGGAGAATTGTGAAGGAGGACTCTGGTGCTTTCACTGAAACCACAAGTAGCCTGACCATGGAAGTCATGGCAGTAAGTAAAGCAATAACATGGCTCGAGACACAGACATTCACTAGGGCTTGTTTCCTTAGCGACTCAATGAACATGATCAAGAGGATAGAGGAGGGGTCGATCCGAAGAGAATGGTTGCTGCCTCTGAAGCGGTCTCGGCTGGCAAAGATTAGTTTCATCTTCGTGCCAGGGCATGCGGGAGTACAAGGAAATGAGCGGGCTGACAAGCTCGCAGGTGAGGCTACTGTGGAGGGCGGACGCGCCATGGACCAGGCTGACATTCTGAATGCTCTACGAGAAGTGAGACTTTTGCAAGAACCAAGTGATGACTGTGAATCTACAACAATGGCCAGACTGCGAGAGCAGCAAATTAAAAGAGGGGTGGCCAAACAAGAACACTACGCAGGAAGCCAAAGAAGATTGATAAACCAACACAGAACTGGCGTCGTTAGCCGCTACACGCTGCGGGATTTGCTGAGGAGGGGATCCGAGCACTTATGGACTGAATGGTCCGATGTGCAACGAGGATGATCTGTCGACTAACTAACTAACTAACATTGCACCCAGTATTATCTCGTATGTCTCGGTCTCTTTCCACGGGGCGTCATGCAGAAAGCGTCACACAAAGCACGAACTCCATAGCTCCAGCGACGACCTTCAGAAGTCTCCGAGAAAGTGGCACCCGTGAACCGAACGGCATAGCCCGGAATCGAACCCATGTTAATCCTTGTACTACCACTGTAACCTCACACTTACCCACGGTAATACTTGTACTACAACTACTGGAGGGAGAGCGAGAAGAAGAAGTAGAGGAGGAGGTGGTGGAAGAAGAAGAAGAAGAAGAAGAAGAAGAAGAAGAAGAAGAAGAAGAAGAAGAAGAAGAAGAAGAAGAAGAAGAAGAAGAAGAAGAAGAAGAAGAAGAAGAAGAAGAAGACGAAGACGAAGAAGAAGACGAAGACGAAGACGAAGAAGAAGAAGAAGAAGAAGAAGAAGAAGAAGAAGACGAAGACGAAGAAGAAGAAGAAGAAGAAGAAGAAGAAGAAGAAGAAGAAGAAGACGACGAAGAAGAAGAAGAAGAAGAAGAAGAAGAAGAAGAAGAAGAAGAAGAAGAAGAAGAAGAAGAAGAAGAAGAAGAAGAAGAAGAAGAAGAAGACGAAGACGAAGACGAAGACGAAGAAGAAGAAGAAGAAGAAGAAGAAGACGAAGACGAAGAAGAAGAAGAAGAAGAAGAAGAAGAAGAAGAAGAAGAAGAAGAAGAAGAAGAAGAAGAGGCAACAGCAGCAGTTTTACTGACAGCGCGACAAGCTTCAGCAACACAATTCACGCATGAGTGCCCCTCGAGTCGGGTGTTATGCTCCACACGAGAGCCTGGTACATGACAGGTCTACGAGACAGCGGGAGCTCTACTCGTGTGGGTTTACTTCGCACGGTTTTCAATGCAGGTGTCGATCGTTTTTATTTTATTTTCGAACACTCGAAGCGAGGAGACAATCGATACCTGTTGTAAGCTAACTTATTCCCTTGGGAAGGAACCTCATTCAGCCTCGTCTCAGATAGTCCAGGAGGTGAAATGCAATGAAATTGCTTTACTATATACTATATACATATATATGTGTATGTGTATATAGTATATAGTATTTAGTAGCGCGTGTGTGATTATGTGTATGTGTATGTGTGTTGTGTGCGTGGGTGTGTGTGTGAATAGCTAGACGTTGGATAAGACAGGCAAACAGATAGATAGAGAGGCTGATGAAATGGTGTTTTATCCGTATGAATGGAAGACATACACACACATACACACGCACGCACGCACGCATGCACGCACACACGCACCACACACACACACACACACACACACACACACCACAGGGTGTTTGTAAAGTCTCACAAATGTGAAAAATGAAGCACACGATGTCATCAAAAAGTTTGTTCCACAGCCCATCGTGAAGCAATATGCAGCGAATGGTTGTCGTCTGCTGGAGTCATTCTGTGCACCCCAAATGGAATGGTGTTATCAACAGAAGAAATAATTTTTCAAATATGTTCTACATACAAAGTGTACTGAGACTTTACAAACACCATGTGTGTGTGTGTGTGTGTGTGTGTGTGTGTGTGTGTGTGTGTGTGTGTTTGTGCGCGCGCGTGCGTGCGTGCGTGTGAAAAGAGCTAGTCGTAGAATAAGACAGGCATACAAATAGATACATGGGGTGTTGAAACAGTGGATGGACGGATGAATGGAAAGAGGGCTGTCTGATTGGCAGGCGAGCACATAGAGGTAAGTAGTGAGAAGAGATGTTCACAAGTTAGACAGACTGAGAGACACGTAACACGTAGATGTTGTCTAAGTTAGACAGACGGAGAGACAAGTAGACACGTGGATGTTGCATAAGTTAGACAGACGGAGAGACAAGTAGACACGTGGATGTTGCATAAGTTAGAAGGAAAGGCACATAGACAAACTGGTAGGCTGGAAAGTACGACGGATGTGGATTCAATTAAAGAACGTTATTTTAGAAAGACGGGCAGGCAGGCACATAGACAGACAGACAGACAGACAGACAGACAGACAGACAGACATATTGACATGCAAACATATTGACATGCAGGCAGGCAAACATATTGACATGCAGGCAGGCAAACATATTGACATGCAGGCAGGCAAATATATAAATAGACAGACAGGCAGACAGACATTCAGGCAGGCAAATATATAGAAAGACAGATATATAATATATATATATAATATATATATATATATATATATATATATATATATATATATATATATATAGACAGACAGACAGGCAGCCAACCAGACAGACAGACAGATGGATGGACAGAAGGACGGGCGGACGGATGGATGGATATAGACAAATAGACAGATAGGTAGATGGATAAATGGATACATGGATAGATAGATAGATAGATAGATAGATAGATAGATAGATAGATAGATAGATAGATAGATAGATAGATAGATAGATAGATGGATGGATGGATAGATGGATGGATGCATAGATGGATGAACGGATGGATGGATGGATGGACGGACGATGGACGGATGGATGGATATAATAGATAGATTAGATAGATTGCATAGATTAGATAGACAGACAGACAAACATACATTCAGGCTAGCTAACTGACGGACAGTAGAGAGGAATAGAGCCGTGAGGAGATAAGAATATGGACGTACAAATTGAGAGTATCATAAAGAGGTAAAGACGAGGTAGGGGAGAAGTAGAGAGAGAGAGAGAGAGAGAGAGAGAGAGAGAGAGAGAGAGAGAGAGAGAGAGGTGTAGCTATAGAATAGAATACATAGGTAGAGACGAAAATAGTAACACATGTAGACTTTTCTTGTCTACTTTCTGCTCTTCCATTGTCTGCTTTTCCATTGGCCTTTTTATTTATCATCTGTTGATTCTCATTTCCCTCCATCCCCCGTCCACCGCAAGACCCCCCACTCTCCCGTGGCTAGAGTATCGATAATGCATTAACTCTTGTACTCCAAGTCGAGGAATGTTGAGGGCTATCTCGTAACGAGAGGAAAAGTTACCGCCCCCTGGAGTGAAACAAAAGCCAGCAGCTGGCAATAGTAATTTAATTTGATGAAGAACAGACATTTTTTTTTTTTTTTTTTTACCAGTTTGACCACCATACTAAGTTCAGTTGAAGATAACATTTCTAACAGGCGCACGTTACGTGACTGCGTATGGTACAAATAACACACCCGTCCTTGACTTTGGGGACAAAATTACAAGTACCTGAGAAGTTGGAGTGGGTTCGCCTGAGGGCGAGGGGCACTGGTAATAGGGAAAGCTAGCCATAAAGCAAAACTCAATCCAAGGTGGATTTGGAGTTCAAAGCGAGCGACAAAAAAAAAATCAACAACAAAAAACCTACCCTTGTTGCGTTTAGTTGATTTTCTAAGTTAGTTGCATTTCCTTTTTAAGTTAGTTGCATTTTCTTTAAGTTAGTTGCATTTCCTTTAAGTTAGTTGCATTTTCTTTAAGTTAGTTGCATTTCCTTTAAGTTAGTTGCATTTCCTTTACATGGCGTCGCATTCAACCCCAACAATGGCTGCTTGTGATTTAGTAGGCTACTTTTACGTTCAGCAGTTCAGCCATTGCTTTCTGAACGACCGACGCTCATACCACTGAAATCAACACAAGGCGGCCTGCTTCCAAATGTCTACTGTTGATTTCGAACCCAAGACTCAGTGTGTCGAGACTTGAGGAACGCGTTCACTACCTTCAAGCCACAACCCGGCAGTTGTTTTTCAACTTTGGGTCTAATAGAAACTAAAAGATGTTGGTCCTGTAAATTGACCATACATGGTCATACTTCTTCTTCTTCTTCTTCTTCTTCTTCTTCTTCTTCTTCTTCTTCTTCTTCTTCTTCTTCTTCTTCAGCGTTCCGAGCCATTGAGGTTCTTTGCTGCAGATACAATCCGTCTCCATTCGTCTCTCTGGTTGACCTTCTCTTGCCAGTCGTGGATTCCAAGTGCTTGTAGGTCTGTATATATATTATCTCTCCACCATCTTCTTGGTCTACCTCGGGGTTTACGGTCATTTATTTCCTGAGTGTAAGCGAGTTTTGTTTCCCTATTATCTTCCATTCTTTCTATATGTCCCAGCCATTGTAGTCTATTAGCCTTCATGGTCATACACTGTCATACACGGTCATACATGGTCATACACTGTCTTTAATTGTGGAACGCTAGGGTTCGAGGGTGATTCACATGAAAACCATAAAAGTGTGATAGAAATTACAGTAACCATGCTATTGTCTTGTAAGATGTCAATAGTGCCGTTAAGGATGTCAAGAGTGTTATGCGCATGACATCACGGTGCAGACAAACACGGTGACGTCATAAGGACTGTTTAAAAATGGCCGCCCGGCCCCACTTTTGACATGCACCAAAGAGGAGAAGCGTTCTGTTAACTGTTTATTTTTAATCAATGAAGGGGTGCAACCTATAGAAATTCATCGGCGAATGAAGGTCCAGTATGGTGATGCATGCTATGTCAGTCCAGCAAGTGTATGACTGAAGTAGGAAGTTTCTAAACTTGTGGGTCCGATGAAGAGGTACAGCAGGTGGTGCATGAGTGGTTACAAAGAGCATTTTTTGTTTCTACAGGAATCCAAGCATATTTTCATCGCTGGAGGACTTGCAGTGAACGCAGTGGTGACAATATCGAAAAATGATACATTTGTTCTGTACTTTTTCAGAATATATTCTCTCTCTCTCTCTCTCTCTCTCTCTCTCTCTCTCTCTCTCTCTCTCTCTCTCTCTCTCTCTCCGTCTCTCTCTGTCTCTCTCTCTCTCTCCGTCTCTCTCTGTCTCTCCTCTCTCTCTTTCCGTCTCTCTCTCTCTCCGTCTCTCTCTGTCTCTCTCTCTTCTCGCGCACACACACACACACACACACACACACACACACACACACACACACACACACACACACACACACACATTTTTAAGGTTTTAAAATGAAGCCCCCTCGCAAAGAGACCCCGTGAGACTTTCACTACAAAACGAAAAACACGAAGCATACACAGAGTCCAGGATCCATAAAGGACGTCTGACTTATGTGGAACTGGAAGGCGCTTCAATAAAATTGTATCATGAAGAACAAGCAGCTGCTAGTATAGCCGGTGAAAATCAGACTGGTTTGAGATAAAAAGTGCCGTAAGACACGGCTTTATTGTTTCCCACATGTATATCGAAAATATAATGAGAAATTTCAAAATGATGAGACCAGTGACAATTTGAAAGAATTGGGAATGAGTAAATTAGCGGAAGACTAGGTCTGAAACTTTGCATGAAGAAGATTAAATGGTTTGGTCTCAGCACAAAAATACCATGGTACCATATGCCACAAAGAGCAGCAAAGAATAGTACACTGTAGGGTACCAAGCATGTCGTAAGATGGTTGGTGGGAGAATGGCTACCTCATGCCATGGAAAACTTTAGCTGTGAATTCAAGCACAAGATGAACAAGTCTACAAAGGGCTTATTGTGAGCAGGTTGACACCCTATGCCCCACTGGGAGGAGAAGGAGGTGGAGGAGGAGAAGGAGGAGACGAAGGAGAAGGATAAGGAAGAGGAGAATATGGAGAAGAGGAATGAGAAGAAGGAGAAGAGGAATAAAATGAAGAAGAAGAAGACGAAGAAAAAGAAGAAGAAGGAGGAGGAGGATACGGTGGAGGAGGAGAGAGGAGGAGAAGGATAAAGCGAAGGAGGAGGTGAGGAGAAGGATATGGAGAAGAGGAATGAGAAGAAGGAGAAGAGGAATAAAATGAAGAAGAAGAAGAAGAAGAAGAAGAAGAAGAAGAAGAAGAAGAAGAAGAAGAAGGTAGAGGAGGAGAGAGGAGGAGAAGGATAAGGAAAAGAAACATGAAAAGATGGAGAAAAAAAGGACAAGGAGGAGGTGTGTGTGTGGGGGGGGGGGTAGAAGGGAGAGTCTAAGGAAGAGGGTGGGGAGTCTAAGCAAGAGAAGGAGGAGGAGGAAAATGACACAACAAACAAGGCTCACACATTAAAGTAATATTTCTCAGAACACACCTCTGTCTTGTGGCAATATTTGAATGTGAGTCATGGATCATTTCGCAATCACTAAAGAAAAAAATGGAGGCTTTTGAACTTCAATGTAACAGAAAAAGACATAAAATGCCGCGGACCAAAGTGAATAAAACTACTGACACTCTAGGAGATTTGAAATTTGGAAGAAATCTGGCTCATAAATTGCATCAAGTTTCGGAAACTGAAATACTTTGATCAAATTAAACGTGACAGTGGTTTGAAAAGAACAGTACAGTGATATCTCGGGTTACGAACGCCTCATGTCACGAACAATTCGGTTTACGAACAACTTCGAAATTTTTTGTCTCGGGTAACGAACAGTGCCTCAGGTTATGAACGAAGGAGAGAGAGAGAGAGAGAGAAAGAGAGAGAGAGAGAGAGAGAGAGAGAGAGAGAGAGAGAGAGAGAGAGAGAGAGAGAGAGAGAGAGACATCAAGGTTTAACGTTGGAGACAAACGATCGCGTATAGTATAAACGAAGGCCAATTTCCTTCTCCCTCTCTTTCTCACACTATCTCTCTCTCTCTCCTTCTCTCGCCCTCTCTATCTCTCTTCCTCACTATCTCTCTTCCTCTTTCTGTCTCTCTTCCTCTCTTTCCTCTATTAATGTTTCCATCTCCCTCCCTCTATCTATCTCTCTCCCTCTCTAGCTCTCTCTCTCCCTCACTCTCTCCCTCTCTCTATCCAACTCTCTGTCTCTCTCTATCTCTCTCCCTATCTCTCTCCCTATTTCTATCTCTCTCTTCTGTCTCCTCTCCCTATGAATGTTTCAATCTCTCACCCTCTCTGTCCCTCTCTCACTCTCTAAATCTCTCTCTCAAACCCTCTCTCTCCCTCTCTCTATCCCTCTGTCACTCCCTATCTCTATCCCTCTCTCACTCCCTTTCTCTACCCCTCTACTCCCTGGCGCTCTCTCCCTCTCTTTCTCCCTCTATCTCTCTCCTCTTTTCCTCATTCTCATTCTCTCTATCTTTACCTCTCCCTATCTCTATCTCTCTCACTCTCTATCTCACTCACTCTGTCGAGTCGGGAGGACTTCTGTTTTACTTCCCAAAATATTTAGTGTTACACAAGTCTGTTTCCAAGGGTGCAGGAACAACTGACCATCCGTAAGTCAGGCAAGAGTAATTCTGTTTCCAAGGGTACTGGAACAACTGACAACCCGTCGGTCAGGCAAGAGTAATTCTGTTTCCAAGGGTAGGGAACAACTGACAACCCTTCGGTTAGGCAAGAGTAATTAGTTTCCAAGGGTAGTGGAACAACTGACAACCCATCGGTTAGGCAAGAGTAATTAGTTTCCAAGGGTAGTGGAACAACTGACAACCCATCGGTTAGGCAAGAGTAATTAGTTTCCAAGGGTAGTGGAACAACTGACAACCCATCGGTTAGGCAAGAGTAATTAGTTTCCAAGGGTAGTGGAACAACTGACAACCCGTCGGTTAGGCAAGAGTAATTCTGTTTCCAAGGGTACTGGAACAACTGACAACCTGTCGGTTAGGCAAGAGTAATTCTATTTCCAAGGGTAGTGGAACAACTGACAACCCGTCGGTTAGGCAAGAGTAATTAGTTTACAAGGGTAGTGGAACAACTGACAACCTACCGGTTAGACAAGAGTAATTCTGATTCCAAGGGTACTGGAACGACTGACAACCCATCGGTTAGGCAAGAGTAATTAGTTTACAAGGGTAGTGTAACAACTGACAACCTACCGGTTAGACAAGAGTAGTTATGATTCCAAGGGTACTGGAACAACTGACAACCCGTCGGTTAGGCAAGCGTAATTAGTTTACAAGGGTACTGGAACGACTGACAACCCATCGGTTAGGCAAGAGTAATTAGTTTACAAGGGTAGTGGAACAACTGACAACCTACCGGTTAGACAAGAGTAATTATGATTCCAAGGGTACTGGAACAACTGACAACCCGTTGGTTAGGCAAGCGTAATTATATTTCCAAGGGTAGTGGAACAACTGACAACCCGTCGGTTAGGCAAGAGTAATTAGTTTACAAGGGTACTGGAACGACTGACAACCCATCGATTAGGCAAGAGTAATTAGTTTACAAGGGTAGTGGAACAACTGACAACCTACCGGTTAGACAAGAATAATTATGATTCCAAGGTTACAAGAACAACTGACAATCATTCGGTCAGGCAAGAGTAATTCTGTTTCCAAGGTTACTGGAACAACTGACCACCCGTTGGTCAGGCAAGAATTATACTAACTTTTACTATCGCTGCTCCCTTAAGTATTTTGGGAACCAGAAATTTAAAAAAGAAGAAGGGAAGAAAAGAAAGAGTGGAACTGATCACCTCATTTCATTATGTGGTGACCTAGTATGTGTGAACCGCTAACCATGTACACAAGTATGACAGTATATGTGAACCGCTAACCATGTACACAAGCATGACAGTATATGTTATGTGAATACAAACATTCACGGTTTTAGCTCCAGTAGGATGCGTGCCGCTGAGAATTAGTGGCCACCAGTGGATGTGTGTCAACAGGAACATGACACTACTGTTGACAAGACAGAGAGATCGAGTAGGGAGGGCAGTTGGTAGTTGACGGCTGTCATAGAAAATCATCAACATACAGTGATACCTCGGTGTTTGTTGACTTCGGTTATCAACGGTTTCGGGTTTCGTCGATTTTTTTCCGAGAAAAATATGCCTCGGTTTTCGTCCGTTGCTTCGGATTTCGTCGTCGTGCCGGCGTGACCTCACTGCCAATTTTCCGAAAACAGAGGGATCCACGCTTTCCAGCGTTTTTGTACTTTTTTTTAATGATTGCGAGTGATAATGCTACAATTACATGTAAGTGATTACTGCGTGTACAGTATTCGGTGTAATGTGTTTATTTTGCGTTTTTCCGTTTCAAAATGTAGTAACGCACGTAAGATAAAATCACATGTCCTCAAATCTCATTGTCCACGTGACTTGGCTGCAAATTTCTTAATTTTTTATTTAAAGTATTAAACACTATATTTATTTTCTATAAAATATGTTTTTTGATATGTATTTAGAGTGTCTAGAACTAACTAATTGGACTAACATTGATTCATGTGGAAATAATTGCCTCTGTTTTCGTCGGTTTCGAATTTCGCCGATTTTATTTTCGGACGGATTATCATGGATTTTGCTAAGAATTATCATGCAGAGAGATAGGAAGAAAATACAACCCGAAGTATTAGAAGAACAATGTGGGTTTGTAGAAGGAAGAGTACAGTAAATGCTGTATATAAGCTGAGAACATTAATTGAACGTTCTGTAGAAGTAAGCAAAGACTCACACCTTTGCTTTATTGACTACACAAATGTTTTCGACACAGTAAAATATGTCAACATGATAAATTTGCTTGCAGATCTACAAATTCAAAGAAAAGACGTTAGACTTGTAAAAAAAACATATGTTGGAAACAACAAGCTGCCATAAGGATTGATAATGAAGTAGGTCAATATCAGCCTATTAAGAGAGGTGTGAGACAGGGATGTGTAATGTCTCCAGATGTGTTTTACCTGTACAGTGAACATATTTTCAGAAATGTAGACGATATGAAAGGAATCATCATTGGCGGAAGAAACATCAATAACATTAGATATGCGGATGATACAGTATTGATTGCAGACAATGAGCAGGATCGCCATCGACGATGAACTGTGGTTTTCGTGGAGGACTTTTGTGTTGGCATTCTGGCGGCAGCATTATGCACAGTGTACCTGTGCAGGCTGTTAGATTGCCGAGACTCCTGTCTATTCCACTTTTCACATTGGACATTGGGGAGCATTTTGCGTGATATTCACTGGCACAGGAACGGAGCATAATGGGGACGACCCGTTGCCGTGAAGTTGGAACCTCGACTAACTAACTAACTTAACTAATGAGCAGGATCTGCAACATTTAGTAGATGCGCGTGATGCACACAGTGAACAGCTAGGACAATAATTAAATTGTAAAAAGACACAGATTATGGTCGTCACTAGGAAACACGGAATACAATACTGTAATACACAAGTAAATGGGAATATTCTTAAGCAAGGTAATCCGTAATTTATTGCACCGATTCACTTGCTTAAGAGCCTTTTGGCTCTACAGGTTGTGTTGTGATCAGGCCGTAAGTTGGCTCTACAGGTTGTGTTGTGATCAGGCCGTAAATTGGTTCTACAGGTTGTGTTGTGATCAGGCCGTAAGTTGGCTCTACAAGTTGTGTTGTGATCAGGCCGTAAATTGGTTCTACATGTTGTGTTGTGATCGCACGATAGCGATTGTGGGTCGGGGATGGACAGACCGACTTATCCAGGGACGGATGAAAATACAACCAGACAAAGAGACAAACAGGCAGGCACGCACGCGCACACGCACACACATACACTCATAACGGACAAACGGACAGACAATTGAACATATAAACCGAAGGGACTATCACGCGCCTGCCTTACACAAAGAAAACACTCATTCATCCTTCTAAAACCATTATGAAATTCACATACAGTGAACAGTGGAGGAGGATCGGGGTAAAAAATGAGGAGCCCCGGGAGGAGAAAGAGAGGGTGGTTTCTGTCTAATGTGTTGTTGTTGTAGTTGTTATTCCCAAAACAGCTGAGTTGTCTATTCTGGTCAGCCTAGGTTGCTGTCTTTAGTGGTCTTTGCACGCACATTTCCACCCACGCAAGCAGACACTTTCCCGGTTCGACCGTCCATAATGCGTAACATTGCTGGGTGCAATTTTTCCTGTCCCATAAGGTCATAAGGGAAATATTGCTCGCTTCTGGACTAGGAATTATAATTTTACATTATATTTCGGGTAGCCGCGATAGTATAGTGGCTAGACGCTTGTCTGTCAGCCTTGAGGTCATGTGTTCGAATTCATATCATGGGGGATTGCTCTTGGGGGTGATTGCAACACGCAGACCCCTCAACCACTTTAAGACGTAGACATGACAGGGAGGTACACATATAGTACAGTGTATTTTATTTCCGTTTCTCTGTACGCCTGAGCCCATTTCACACATATAGCATTTTATTTATGTTTCTCTGTACGCACAGCATTTTACTTCTGTTTCTCTGTACGCCGTGAGCCATTTCACATATGTAGCATTTTATTTCTGTTTCTCTGTACGTCGTGAGCCATTTCACACATATAGCATTTTATTCTGTTTCTCTGTACGCCTGAGCCATTTCACACGTATAGCATTTTATTTCTGTTTCTCTGTACGCCGTGAGCCATTTCACATATGTAGCATTTTATTTCTGTTTCTCTGTACGTCGTGAGCCATTTCACACATATAGCATTTCATTTCTGTTTCTCTGTACGCCTGAGCCATTTCACACGTATAGCATTTTATTTCTGTTTCTCTGTACGCCGTGAGCCATTTCACATATGTAGTATTTTATTTCTGTTTCTCTGTACGTCGTGAGCCATTTCACACATATAGCATTTCATTTCTGTTTCTCTGTACGCCTGAGCCATTTCACACGTATAGCATTTTATTTCTGTTTCTCTGTACGCCGTGAGCCATTTCACATATGTAGTATTTTATTTCTGTTTCTCTGTACGTCGTGAGCCATTTCACACATATAGCATTTTATTTCTGTTTCTCTGTACGTCGTGAGCCATTTCACAATCTACTGTATTGGCACCTTGCCGTCTTGACAGACGATAGTTTGTTAATTTGGCTTTAAAAAGAGCATACTAACTAAAGCCAATAGTGGGGACAGGGACGAAGTTATAAATCTGCATAGCACTAACCCTGGGGTGAAGTGTAGAGACTATGTGTTGCTCATGCAGCATGATCCCTCTCTCGGCCTGCCTAGTTTACTCCAGAGAAAAGGTAATACCAATACATCTCGAACAAGACAAGCTGCAGAAGCTGCCGGATCAGCAAAGCAATACTCCTACTTGTCGGAGCTTCGATCTTAGACCAGTTCCCGACCATAGCTTGGGGCCTGGTCTACCTTGCCATGACATTTAGTCTTTAGGTTGCATTTCCTCGCACTAGGATTAGACTTGTACCCTTCCAATTGCGCGCCTCCGCATGAAGTCGTTGAAACAATGTGGGGTGTTGGATTTGGCGAGCGTCGTTTTCACAATTACTAAAAAAAGAAAATTGAGACTTTTCAGCTTAAATGTTAGAGACAACTTCTTAGAAATACATAGTTAATGTTGTTTAATATTACTATTTACATTTCGATTCGTGTCCTTGTGTGCATCATTTGCGCCATATTGTGTTATTGTTTGATCAAGGTCAGTGCAACTTCATATCTGTTCCAATCTGTTATTGTTTATAAAAGCGTTATTGCTTGACTGATTCACAGCCGAAGGATAATATATCGCCAAATGTGACCTCCCAGTTGGGTTGGACAGAAGGACAATATACCGCCGCACTAGAGTCATCGTGTTATTTATTTCGTTTCACGGTATCTTCCGAAATTTCAATACTCAATGAATGAAAATTTACATTAGAGTTTATTTTTAATGACTAGGTTGTTTGTCAATATTGTCGTTCTTTAATGTTGCACTAACTCCACGGAGGGTGAATACAACACTTGGAACGGAAATATTTAAAAAAAAAACAAAAAAACCCAGTCATTAAAAATACATCAGTACCATGTTTGGTCGAAACTAATATATTTTGTGTTTGTTTTGTCACTGAATCATTTAAATCATAATGAAAAACGAGAAGCTTTAATTGAAGGCTGAAAGACATACACTGTCTGCGAGATTTTCATCGTTTTCTCGACATTTCTCTTCAGCTTCTCATTGGGACATTTGTTTTCATAACACGATCGCTTAATATCTTTACAATTTTACCAGAATCATATGAATTTGGGTGGCAGTTTGTAAATTATAAACGCGAGAATGTTTTAGTCAGGGCAGTTCTTGCTAATTTCTTGACATAGAAAAATGGCGTCCCTAGCAACGATACGACAGCTAATATTGCTCCCGTTTCTACAATTGAGAGCTAATATTGGATAAATAATGTGCTTGCTCGTGTTCGTTGGCTTGAGCTCCAACGCGAAGTCCTGTATGTCGGATGAAGGCATCCTGTTGTCCAACATCAGTGTGATGTCATACAGGACCTGGGGTTTGCGTGAGTATCTGTTGTCCCATGTCTGGCTTATTGGTGTGCAGACTGGTGGTTCCTCGCCGTACAGTACAGGCAGACACTCTCCGACTTCGGAGGAATCGGCGATCCTACTGACTTTAGCCAGGACCCCGAAGGGACCTGTTGCCCAGGACGCTCGACGAGGACTCGTCAATAGGTCTTGGCCGGTATATAACCCGGCCCTGTTGCCTTGGAAACACCTCTGCGTCCCGGATAAATAATGTGATTTCATTATTGAAGAATGCGTTAGCCATTTTCGTACTACTACTGACCGATCACAAGAGAGGAATAACCAATCTGCTGTCTTGTAGGTAGAATCGGGACAATCTAGGTAGAATCGGGACTGTCCATGTAGAATCACGACGGTCGAGGTAGAATTGGGATTGTCTAGGTAGAATCGGGACTGTCCATGTAGAATCACGACGGTCCAGGTAGAATTGGGATTGTCTAGGTAGAATCGGGACTGTCCATGTAGAATCACGACGGTCCAGGTAGAATTGGGATTGTCTAGATAGAATCGGGACTGTCCATGTAGAATCACGACGGTCCAGGTAGAATTGGGATTGTCTAGGTAGAATCGGGACTGTCCATGTAGAATCACGACGGTCCAGGTAGAATTGGGATTGTCTAGGTAGAATCGAGACTGTCCATGTAGAATCACGACGGTCCAGGTAGAATTGGGATTGTCTAGGTAGAATCGGGACTGTCCATGTAGAATCACGACGGTCCAGGTAGAATTGGGATTGTCTATGTAGAATCGGGACTGTCTATGTAGAATCGCGACGGTCTAGGTAGAATTGGGATTGTCTAGGTAGAATCGGGACTGTCTAAGTTGAATCGGAACTGTCTGTGTAGAATCGGGACTGTCTATGTAGAATCGGAACTGTCTGTGTAGAATCGAAACTGTCTGTGTAGAATCGGGACTCTCTATGTAGAATCGGGAATGTCTAGGTAGAATCGGAACTGCCTGTGTAGAATCGGGACAGGCTAAATTAAGTCGGAACTGTCTGTGTAGAATCGGGACTATCTATGTAGAATCGGTACTGTCTATGTAGAATCGGGAATGTCTATGCAGAATCGGAATTGTCTGTGTATAATCGGGACTGTCTATGCAGAATCGGAAATGTCTAGGTAGAATCGGAACTGTCTGTGTAGAATCGGGACTGTCTATGTAGAATCGAGACTGTCTAGGTAGAATCGGGACTGTCTATATAGAATCGGAACTGTCCATTTAGAATCGGGACTGTCTATATAGAATCTGAATTGTCCATGTAGAATCGGGACTGTCTTGGTAGAATCGGGACTGTCTATGTAGAATCAGTACTGTCTAGGTAGAATCGGAACTGTCTGTGTAGAATCGGGACTGTCTAGGTAGAATCGGTAATGTCTATGTAAAATTAGGACTATCTATGTAGAATCGGGACTGTCTAGGTAGAATCTGGACTGTCTAGGTAGAATCTGGACAGTCTAGGTAGAATCGAGACTGTCAAGGACCATGTAAAGAAAACCCGAAAGAAATAAAATACAAACATGCTGCCTTGTTGGTAGATTGTGGACAATCTAAGGCTAAGGAAAGCAAACCCGAGGAGGAAAAAAAAACGTTTGTCGAAGTCGGGTGTACCGAACCAAAGGCATGACGAAACAGTTACAATGCAACAGACTTAATGATGACAACATTTATAGGGTGTATTTATTATTTTGCGCTCGCTCGCTTTGAACTCAAGCGTAGTCCATACACATTGTTTATAGTAGTGATGGACTGAAATTGCCTTTGGATTAGCTTTCCATATTAGAAGTGTCCCTCGCCATCAGGCGAACCCACTCCGACTTCAGAGGTACTTGTAATTAACGTCCCCAAGTCAAGGACGACAAATCAACATTTTCGTCCAACTGTCCGGTGTAGGGGTTGAACCGCTAATCTCGGCATCAGCACACCGGCTGTTAAAGAACACGCGTTCTTATCCATTCAGTTTTGTATTCACCATCTGTAAAGTTCACGCAACGTAATAGGTAAACACAAAACTTGGACTGACAATATTTTCAAACACTGCACAGTCATTAAAAATACACCCTGTACAATCAATGCGCAGAAGGACAAGACGAAAACTAATGGAGAAAAAAAGTATTTTGGCCTACCCATCCCATTTGAGGACAAACTTTATGGAGAATGTCAACAAGCTTAAGTTAACTGCTGCTTTGTTTGGATTAGTTGATTTTGACATCTGAAGGTGAACGAAGACAAGGAAGATAATCTAATAATTCTGAAACTAAATTATATTTGATTATGCTTATATATCATGCACGGAGTGAAGAAATTGAGCATCTGGGTGCATGAGGCGGAAGATATGGCACGAGATATTGTAGACACCTTGGACATGAGGATGCATGAGGCGGAAGACATGGCACGAGGTAGAGACAGTACCTTGTATACACCTTGGACATCAGAGTGCATGAGGTGGAAGACATGGCACGAGGTAGAGACAGTACCTTGTAGACACCTTGGACATCAGGGTGTATGAGGCGGAAGATATGGTACGAGGTAGAGACAGTACCTTGTAGACACCTTGGACATCAGGGTGTATGAGGCGGAAGATATGGCACGAGGTAGAGACAGTACCTTGTAGACACTTTGGACATCAGGGTGCATGAGGCGGAAGACATGGCACTAGGTAGAGACAGTACCTTGTAGACACTTTGGACATCAGGGTGCATGAGGCGGAAGACATGGCACGAGGTAGAGACAGTACATTGTAGACACCTTGGGCATCAGAGTGCATGAGGCGGAAGACATGGCAGGAAGTAGTCACAGTACATTGCAGACACCTTGGATATGAAGGTGCATTAGACGGAAGACATGTCTCGAGATCTAGACACAGCGGAATGTGTTCAGCACGACTTTCTTGGCGATCATGCACGCCCCGCCTTGTTTACGTGTATTTACCAAATTGTGTTGCTAGGCAACATTGGATTCATTAATTATTAACCAATTGACGTCTGCCTTCAATTGTGATATAGTAATTAATACCATTAAAGGATATCTAATTATTGACTTTTCCCTTTGATTATGAAAACGTTGTTTGGGGCGGCCCTGAAGTTTGGACAACTCCTTTCAACATTTGACTATAGGCTGTCTCGATTCTTTGATTAGTGTTCAAGTCAAATGCAAATTAGATGAAGCTTGATTGAATTAATATTGGGTATCACGCTAGCAGACATTAGATCATGGTTTCACAGAAACAGTTTGATTAGATTCTGGCTCTTTTCTTTTCTTCACAGACTAGTCTGCCATTTTAAATCATGGCCTAAGTTAGTCTGAATAACAGAAGAGAAACAGAAGTAATGGTTATTATAATGAACAAGTGTTAGTTATGGTTAGTTAGTTGGTTATTCAGTTAGTTAGATATTTAGTTTGTTAGTTATTTATTTAGTTTATTTAGATAGTTATGTAGTTTTTTTTTTATTAGTTGCATATACCTTACAGGACGTTGCAGTCAGCACCAGCATTGTTCAGCTGCTGTTGATGTTCTTGGCAAGATTACGCTCAGTAGTTTGCCATTGCTTTCTGCGCGACCGGCTCACATACCCCCGTAAGTAACCAATACGACGCGATCCGCTACCGAATCTCGTGCATCTGCGTTACCCTACGTCGATATACGGGATTACGGAGAAAGTCAATATACCCCTTCGCCAGGGAAACCTGGCCAGTTATGTAGTTAGTTATTTAATAAGCTAGTTATGTCGCTAGTTAGTTATTTAGTTAATTATTTAGCTTGATAGTTGGTTGGTTAGTTAGTTAGTTAGTTAGTTAGTTAGTTAGTTAGTTAGGTAGTTAGTTAGTTAGTTAGTTAGTTAGTTAGTTAGTTATTAGTTAGTTAGTTAGTTAGTTAGTTAGCTAGCTAACTAGCTAGCTAGTTATCAGCTTGTTCATTTCTGCTTACGCTCGCATGCTCTGGCTAAAAAATAAACCTGAATTTTAGAGAAACGGTATATTCAAATGCGCATTACAGTGAATGGAATTTGAAACAAGTCAATGTATTTAAGTATTTGGGCAGTTTAATAACAGCCGACGGAACATGTATTAGGAAGTTAAATTAGAATAGCCAAGAAAAAGCAGCATTTCACAAAATGAAGAATATTCTCTGTAATTTATCCTTGTCAATCCTGATGAAGAAAAGTGGTTTTAAGAGCTATTTTGAGCCAGCCCTGATGTGTGGAAGTAAATAATGGACAATCAGCAGGTATATGAGGAATTATGTGGAAGATGCAACGATATGATTTCATAAAATAATGATGAGAGCACTGTAAAAGATAGAAAGAGCAATAAAGATATCTAGAATAAAGGTAATTCACAAAAAGAAATTGTTACTCGTATCAGAAGAAAACAGTCCGCATTCTTAGGGCATGTTTCGAAAAGAGGAGAGTTGGAGTACGTCGTGACAACGGGAAAGTTATAGGGAAAGCAAGGAAGGTGGGACCAAGAGAGAAGATGCTGAAAAGTTTGACATTAAGGAGGGCGAAACATCAATATCAGAAATGATTGTCAGCAGAAGAGACAGAGTCCCGTGGACAGACATGATCACCAACGCCATACAACATAGACTATTATAAAAGTTGAGTTTAGTCAAGAACCAACATCAGAGCACTCGCTATAACCCCATACGCGCTCCACCCTCATCTCCAACAGCCAGCAAAGAGTCCCAAAATTAATGTTACAAGTAGCAGCCTGATTATGTTTCCGTCTGGCCTTTCCTCTGAGTTTTGAATGTCGACCAGAGCCTCTGGTCACTCCCTGAAGCACCATTCTCTCCAAGACGTGATGATCCATCTGTTCTTCTGCGCTCTACACACAATTCCCACGGCCCACAACCACAATTGCCTTATCCTGCACCAGTACCCCGCCAAGAGATGCAAACCCAGCCAATATATTCGCCTGTTCGTTTCCCACCACACCAGCATATCCTGGGGAAAAAACATCCGAAAGACGAAGATAACGAAGCGTTGCAATTTATTCTCTGGCTTCCTAATTTGCGACCAGTTCTTAAACAAAGGATAAGCGTGTGGCGGAGTAGTTAAGATGTAAAACCTACAGGTTTTAATCCCCATCAGAAGAGGTGATGTTTAATAATCAGTGGTGAAATAACAATCCCAGCATGCAGCCAGCATGGCACTTGTCTGTACAAGCGACAGTTATACTTGCACCAGCTTTTAGGTAATTACACTAGTTACAAGTTAGCTGCATATCCTTTACAGGGTGTAGCAGTCAACTCCGGCATTTTATGGCTGTGCGTGATTCCTGGGCAAGTTTTACGTTTAGTAGTTTGCCATTGCTTTCTGAACGACCGGCACCCATACCATTATAGGGAAATCAACGCAAGGCGGTCTGTTTCAAAACTGTCTGCAGCTGTGTTTCGAACGCAGAATGCGGGGTTACGAATTGCAATTCGCAATCCCTTCGCAACAGAGCCGGCGATCCTAGTCATCATCATCATCATCATCATCAAGTGCCATGCCGGCTGGCGTTGGCGTTCATGGCTTTCCACAGATCTCGGTCTTTGGTTTTCTGGATCAACTCTGCTGATGATATTCCCTCATGCCACCGTCTCAATCCATCCAGCATCATTTCTCTTGGTCCGCCCCTATCTCTCTTCCCCTCGATCTTTCCAGTTGTCATGATGTTCTCCAAGCTCTCTCTTCTCATTACATGACCAAAGAAAGCTGTTTGAATCTTTCTTATTGTTGTATATAATGTTCTAGTTTCATTTACCTCTATTAGGCAGTCGTCGTTAATTATTCTGGCAGTCCAAGGAATTAACAACATTCATCTCAGGAACTACATCTCTGTTGCTTCCATGTTCTTCCAAATTTGTTTATTTAAATTCCAAGATTCACTGCCATACAGCAAAACAGGTTCTATATAGCACTTCAGCACCCTCTTCCTTACATTCACTGATAGTGACTTATTGCATAAGGTACTCTTCATTTTCTGAAATGCAGATTTGCTTGCCCTGTTCTGTTCTTAATATCTGTTGTACATCTTTCATCTGATGTTATATGTGCCCCTAGGTAAATATATTTATATGTCACTCTCTTTATATATCTCTCACTTCTCTCTCTCTCTCTCTCTCTCTCTCTCTCTCTCTCTCTCTCTCTCTCTCTCTCTCTCTCTCTCTCTCTCTCTCTCTCTCTCTGCCGCTCACCCTTTCTCTCTTCTTCGCTCTGCGTTGCTCTGTTTCTTTCTTTCTTTATCACTCTTCATATCTCTCCCCCCCCCCATCTCTCTCTCTCTGTATATATATATATATATATATATATATATATATATATATATATATATATATATATATATAGAGAGAGAGAGAGAGAGAGAGAGAGAGAGAGAGAGAGAGAGTTGAGTTGAGTCAAGAACCAACATCAAAGCACTCGCTATAGCCCCATACGCGCTCCGTCCTCATCTCCAACAGCCAGCAAAGATATATATAGTTACCTATATATATATAGGTTTTTTTCGCATATCCTTTAGTGGACATCGCTGTCAACACCAGCATTTTACCGCTGTAGTTGATTTCTTGGCAAGGTTCCGCCTAGTAGTGTGCCATTGCTTTCTGAGCGGCCGGCGCACTTATCCCGTAAGTTACCAATGCGGCCAACACCGCTTCCAGTTTTTGCGCGCTGCGTTACCCTATGTGGATAAACGGGATTACGGAGAAAGTCGTTTAACACCTAGGCCAGGGAGATCGGCATATATATATATATATATATATATATATATATATATATATATATATATATATATATATATATATATATATATATATATATATAAAATCTTCCCCTCTGTATGCCATTACAACCCCCCAACTATGAAAGCCAAAAATGTACCAACGGTCAACATCCGGCGCTGGTACTAACATCCCTTGGCCAAAATCTTGTATTTATTTATAAATTATTCTGCTTAATCGATAACTGGTATTTCGCACGGCGAATCCTGGTTACAGTAAAGGCCATCATTAATTCATACGTGTACAGGGCTGCCAACAGAGCAGGCTCACAATCGGGCTGATCAAGGGAGAACGGGCTGAGACCTGGCAGTCAAAGACAATACCAGCGCCATAGGATTACATACTCACGAACGGCAGGGGTCGACGACATAAACAGCGTGTGAGTGTGGTGGGTGTATGCAAATATGAATTAGCTACAGGTCGGGTAGTGTTCACATAATGACCTCAGATATACATGGGGCATTCTTTATGTAGAAGTCTGTAGGCAAATGCGACGTGAGAAGCTCGTGGGTCTTTTATTTGGGGGTAGGGGAGGAAGGGGGAGGGGAGTTTGTAATCCGAAAGGTGGAATATAATTGACTTTGAAGTAGATAGTTGTGTTGTTAGGAGTGATGTACATATCCATCCATCCATCCATCCATCCACCAACCCTAACATCCATCCATCCTTACAGACATCCATCCGTCCGCCCATCCATCTGAATGTCTGTCTGTGTGTCCGTTCGTCCGCCCGCCTGCCCGCCCGCCCGCCCATCTGTCAATCCGTCCGTCCATCCATCGATCCATCGATCCATCTATCCATCCATCCATCCATCCATCCATCCATCTATCCATCAATTCATCTATCTGTCTCTTTCTGTCTATCCGTCCCTCCTTCCATCTGTCTGTCTGTCTGTCTGTCTGTCTGTCTGTCTGTCTGTCCTTCCGTCCGTCTGTCTGTCCTCTCGTTCGCCCGCCCGCCCTCCCGCCCGCTAGTCCATTCATCCACGCATACATGCATCCGTCCGTCCGTCCTTCAGTCTGTCTGTCCGCTCGCTCGCCTGCCTACCCCACCGTCCATCTATCCATCCATGCATCCATCCGTCTATCTGTCTGTCTGTTTGTCCGTCCGTCCGTTCGTCCGATCGACTGTTCGTCCGTCCGTCCACCCATCCATCCATATGTCTGTCTGTGTGTCTATTTGTCTATCTTTCTGTAGCCCTCCCATCCGTCCGTACGTCCACCCACCCATCCTTCAGTCTGTTCGCCCACCCGTCCGTCCGCCCACCCGCCAATCCGTCCGAGGAAAGTGAAGCCGTTGCAGGGCAGTGGCTAGCTCTATGGCCTGTTGATTAGCTGGTCATCTGTTTGAATCCCAGCGTGACCGACATTCTGTTTAAACTGTTTGGGTTCCCAGATCTCTCCAGGCTAACATGGGTGCCAGGAACTGATCTGGGCAGTAAAGGCGACATAGGTGGTATAAAGCACATGACCCACCAAGTACCCAGTCGTCTATGCAATATAGAGCACATCACCGACTGAGTGCCCAGTCTTCTATGCAATATAGAGCACATCACCGACTGAGTGCCCAGTCGTCTGTGCAATATAGAGCACATCACCGACTGAGTGCCCAGTCGTCTGTGCAATATAGAGCACATCACCGACTGAGTGCCCAGTCGTCTATGCAATATAGAGCACATCACCGACTGAGTGCCCAGTCGTCTATGCAATATAGAGCACATCACCGACTGAGTGCCCAGCCGTCTATGCAATATAGAGCACATCACCGACTGAGTGCCGAGTCGTCTATACAATATAGAGCACATCACCGACTGAGTGCCCAGTCGTCTATACAATATAGAGTACATCACCCACTGAGTGCCCAGTTATCTATACAATATAGAGCACATCACCGACTGAGTGCCCAGTCGTCTATACAATATAGAGTACATCACCCACTGAGTGCCCAGCCGTCTATGCAATATAGAGCACATCACCGACTGAGTGCCGAGTCGTCTATACAATGTAGAGCACATCACCGACTGAGTGCCCAGTTGTCTATACAATATAGAGCATATCACCGACTGAGTGCCCAGTTGTCTATGCAATATAGAGCACATCACCGACTGAGTGCCCAGTCGTCTATGCAATATAGAGCACATCACCGACTGAGTGCCCAGTCGTCTATACAATATAGAGCACATCACCCACTGAGTGCCCTGTACAATATACAATATGGAAGTAGCACCATGCAACGAATAGACATTGAGATGTGCACAAGAGTCCTTTATGTATTTTAGCATTATTATGTTTGTCTTGGAATCAAAGACTGGCAAGAGAAGGTCCACCAGAGAGACGAATGGAGACGGATTGTATCTGCAGCAAAGAACCTCAATGGCTCGGAACGCTGAAGAAGAAAAAGAAGAAGATGTTTGTCATAAGTTGGCATATAATGTGAGTCATAAGGTGGCATATAATGTTTGTCATAATGTGGTATATAATGTTTGTCATACAATATAGGCCTATGTCATAAGTTAGCATATAATGTCTGTCATACGTTGGCATATAATGTCTGTCATAAGTTTTCATATAATGTCTGTCATAAGTTGGCATATAATGTATGTCATAAGTTGGCATATAATGTTTGTCATAAGCTGGCATATAATGTTTGTCATACAATATATGTTATAAGTTGGTATATAATGTTTGTCATAAGTTGGCATATAATGTATGTTATAAGTTGGTCTCTTAACATCTGTCTAAAAATACTTCGGAAGTTGACATTATATATGTATAAATTATTATATAAAACGTGTATGTTCTCTAGTGCGTCCTCAAATGCATACTTCTTTCCTCTACTTCTGTGAGCATCAAACTATACATGTATGATTTATTTATGAACTGTCTTAGTGGCCTCACATGGCTCCATAATTGATATTGGTATAAAATAGTAAACTAAACGGGTGCAGGGAGTGACAACAATGTTTCACTCCATGTTTGACTTGGAAACGTGGAATACATAATTGTGTAAACTGGCAGCATTTCACAAGATAAAGAATTTTATCTGCAATTTAGCTTGTTCAATCGAGGTCGGAAAAAGAGTTCTTTAGTGCTATTTTGAGCCAGTTATTATTTTTTTTGGTTCGCATATCCTTTACAGGACATCGCTGTCAACATCAGCATCTTTCAGTTGATTGTTGATTTCTTGGCAAGATTATGCTCAGTAGTTTGCCATTGTTTTCTGAGTGACCGGCTCACATACCCCGTAAGTTACCGACGCGGAGAGAACCGCTACCGATTCTCGCGCACGTCACGTCACGTTACGAGAGTATACGGGATTACGGAGAAAGTTGTGTAACTCCTAGACCAGAGAGACCGGCTAGTCATTATGTACGGAAGCGAATCATGGACAATTAGCAGACAAGTGAGGAGTTATGTGTAGGATGCGTAGATGTGGTTTTATAGAAGAATTCTGAGATCACCGTAGCAAAACTGTTGCAGATCTTCAATAACAGTTGGACCTTAGGCAGTGTTCCACAAGCCTGGAGAGAAGCAATCATGATACCCCTCCTAAAATCAGGGAAAGATAGTTCCATTGCCTCTAGCTACAGACCAATTAGCCTCACCTGCTGTCTCTGCAAAACACTGGAGCGCATCATCAATCACAGACTGCAGTGGTACATTGAAAGTAAAAACATCCTTGTGCCACAGCAGGCTGGCTTTAGGCAGTGTTACTCTACGGAAGATCAGACAACCTACCTCTCTCAAGAAATTGAGGATGCATTCCAAGAGAAGAAGCTGGTGCTTGCGGCATGGATAGATTTGAAGAAAGTCTTTGACAAAGTCTGGAAAGAAGGTCTGATGAATAAACTGAGAAACTGCAAAGTTAATGGAAGAATGTACAAATGGGTGAAAGCATACTTGCACAACAGAAGAGCCAGAGTACAGATAGACGGACTAAAGAGCAAGAAAGTACTACTGCGTCACGGTGTTCCCCAGGGCGGAGTCTTGTCCCCCACACTCTTTCTAATCTTCATCAATGATCTCGTTGCTAATCTACCGCATGAAATTAAAGCCGCAATGTACGCCGATGACCTGGTTCTATGGAGCACAAATGAACATGCATCAGTGGCCACCAGATTACTACAAAGAGCTGTAGATACATTTGTTGCATGGACAAATAGATGATGTGTCAGCATAAACACTGACAAGTGCAGCACCACCCTATTTACCCTCTCTCCGAAACAAAAGGCAGGGACCATCCAGATAAATGGAACACCCCTAAGAGAAGATAAAGAACCAACATACCTTGGAGTAACATTTGATGGCAGACTGACATGGAGAAAGCACATCAACAAAGCAGTAGCAAAAGCCAGAAGGAAAATAGCCATCCTGAGAAAGCTAAGTGGAACCACATGGGGAGCCAGTGTGAAAATACTTAGAAAAGTTTATCAACAGAGCATACGACCACACCTGGAATACGGGTCAACTGCGTGGTGTTCGGCATCAAAAACCACACTACAAGAGCTGGACAAAGTGCAAAATCAAGCACTTAGAGTCACCACAGGAGGGATGAGATCAACCCCTATAGTGGAAAAGGAGAAAATGGGGAGGACACAAGCACTGAGTGAGCGCAGAGATACGAAAACGCTAATACAAGCAGAAAAGTTCCTCAGCTTGCCAGGCCACCCTATGAAGAACAGATTTGAAAACCTAGCTATGGGCGGTTGAAAAGACATAGTTTTATCCACCAGGCCAAACGACTCTGCAGAGAAACCACCGATCTGCCCACAGTTGGTATCCCTCTAACAACTATTCCAGAGCGAACTCCATGGAAAAATAAGCATAGACTATCATTACAAATCCAGACAAAAGTGAGAGGAATATTTGACAAGGAAGAACAGAACAGTGTGCAGCGCAGAACAGCCACTCTCAGCTTCCTTGATGAAGAATACCCACAGGACCTCTGGATCCGAGTCTACACAGATGGGTCAGCACAAAATGCTGTTCGAAATGGAGGAGCGGGAGTGTACATAGAATACCCAAATAATACCAGGGACACAGCTAGAGTACCGACAGGAAAGTACTGCCATAACTACTGTAACGAGTTCACCTTGGGTAGTGAGAGTGAACCACACCCGAGGTGTCTCTGGCACTCCCGTGTATTCTAGCCCCAGGGGTTGGACAAGCAGATACACATTTTTACTCTGTGGTTGATCTCATATTAGTTAATTACGTCTACAAGCCCCTCCAGATTCTAGACCCCCACTAACTACCTACATCTGTGGAACAATGAACACTTAGGCATTCCGGTTTTTTCCGGAAAAACCAAAA
>JACEFZ010011866.1:0-30000 GCA_014155875.1 Cepaea nemoralis | reverse complement strand
TTTATTTAATAGGCCACGCTTATATGTCCAACAACAGCATAACATAAATGTACTTTCTTCTATTGAATTCCAAATAGCTTTATTGAAAAAAAATAATAAAATACAAATAATATTTACTGATATGTATATATATATATATGTGGGGGGGGGGGGGGGACGCGGTAGCATAATGGCTACACGCTCTCATGCCGGTCTATGATCAAGGAGTTTTATCCGTGCAGATTTGTACGTTTAATAATGACCTGCAGTCCCAGATCGACCCAGCCTTAAATTGGCACCAGAAATTGTCTTGGGAAGTAAAAAAGATCGGTGTGATATAGGTACATCAGCAACTGAGTCTCAATTCAGTTTACTAACATATTGGTCTGATACCAGATTCTTGAGTCTTGTGTCATGGCACGGAAGGGAGTCAACATAGGAATTGATCCATTACGTCGGAGATCGTAATTTGTAGAGAGGCATGATCGTCCATGCCAGCCGACAAGGCACTGGATGATGATAAACATTTGAGCCTCATAAAAATTGGTACCAGCAATTCTTAGAGAAAGAAACATAACATTCGTAGGCAGGAGGACACGCTTCTATGATCACAAGAGTCATGTTGTGCTTATTCCACGGTAGATTGTATACTATTTAAGAAGATAGATTAACCAACCACAATTTAGATCAGGGGTGGGCAAACTTTTCGTGCGGAGGGCCGCATTGACAAATGTAAAGCCATTGGCGGGCCGCATATATATATATATATATATATATATATATATATATATATATATATATATATATATATATATATATATATATATATATATATATATATATATATATATATATATCCATCTTTTTACAGCAACTTATCACAATAAGTAATTACTAATTATGTATAGGTTATTAAGCAGTATAAATAACTAATTATTGCAATTTTATTTTACTTATACACTTATACATTATATTTGACAATATGGACAAAAACTTTTACTAATTTGTTAACACGATTTTACAACTTGTTATTATTGCAAATATTCTTTATTATCTATCAATGACTTTAATTTAGACACACAGCGACTACATTGTCACTACAGTTGTTGATTTCTAATGAGATGTATGTAACTGCTTGCAATTTTTGACAATATTCTTGAAATCTGGAGCAAGATTACTTGTAGAAATTCGCATGACAGCATGCAAGTTGCAGTCCGACAATAAAGACCTATTCTTAGATTTGTTGATCTTCAAGCAAGAGAATGCTTGTTCACAAATGTATGTTGATCCAAACAATGATAAAAGTTTAGCTGCAAAGTTTTTAAAGTTGGGAAATGATTCTTGCAAAAAAGATCCATAGAAATCCAGCAAACCATCTGTCTTGAATTTCTCTTTCAGGTCATTATCTGCTTGTAAGTCAAGCAGCTCCAGCTATATGTCCTCTGTGGCTGTATCAGCTTCTGCTCTGAAAGGTGAACTGAGAATATTGAACTATGGCTCTAATTTCTTGAAATCTTGGAATCTCCATCCAAATTCTTCAATCAATGCATCTAATTGGGCTTTGTATTTTTCAGTCATTTCACCAGAAATGGTTTCTTGTTTCAGCAAAGGGAAGTGACAAAATCTTTTTTTCAATTGCTTGTCTGGAGAACAGTGAGAGTTTTGCCTGGAATGATTTTACATATACATACAATTCATGTGCAAACACACCATCGCCCTGAAGTTTGACATTCAGTTCATTTAACTTTTCCATAATTTCAATGGCAAACGTAAAGTCTAACTTCCACTCTTTATTGACAATGTTAGTATTAAAGTCACATTCAATGCCCTTCATCTCTAGGAACATCACTATTTCTTCTCTGAGCTCCCACACTCGCCTCAACACCTTGCCGAGACTCAGCCATCGAACATTGGTGTGGTAAAAGGACATCGGAATGTTCATTTTCCAAATCGTCAAGTAATGACTTGAACTGTCTGTGATTAAGTCCTCTTGATCTGATGAGGTTGATGACACTGACAACTGGATCAATAACATGCTTGATATTCAAAACAGTTTTACACAGACTTTCTTGATGAATCACACAATGAAGTGGTAATCTTGTGCGGTCCGGATATTCTGCTTTAATCTTATCACTTATCAACTTTGCCAGACCTACATTTTTTCCATTCAAAGCACTAGCTCCGTCAGTTGTAACACTTGCCATCTTGTTCCAAACCAACCAAGTTCTTTCAATACAGTTAGTAACAGCATTGAATATATCATGGCCTGTGGTTGTGTTTTTGAGTGACTCAACACTCAGTAACTCTTCAGTGAGTTTGAAAGAAGTGTTTATTCCACGTATAAATATCAATAATTGGGCAGTATCATATACATCGGTACTCTCATCACATGCAAGAGAGTACCACAAAAATTGTTTACTTGCATCTTGAAGTTTATGCATCAAATTGTCACTGATCTTGTCAACACGTCTGACCACAGTTCTCCTTGATAAAGTAATGTTGTCAAATCTGTTTTTGTTTTGTTTTTGTTTTTGTTTTTTTTTTTTTTTTTTTTTTTTTTTGGGGGGGGGGGGGGGGGGGGGTTGGTTCTGGCTGGAAACACATAATGTTTGCTGCATCTATCAAACATTCCTTGATGAACTCGCCGTCAGAATATGGCTTGTTCTGTTTTACAATTCTGTGTGACAGTACAAGACTAGCTTCAGTTGCAGCATCTTGAATTGCAGACTGTTTAGTGAAAACAGTTTGCTGTTTCTCCAAATTTTTCACCAACTCAAGGCATTTCCTTTCCTTCTCTTCGGTCGTTAAATTGTATCCGAAATCGGAATGTTTTGTTTGATAATGTCTTTTTAAATTGTACTTCTTGAAGACAGCCACTGACTCACGACACAACAAGCAAACTGATTTGCTACCAACTTTTATAAAACAGTACTTAGTTGGCCATTCATCATTAAAATCACGGCATTCATCTTCAATCTTACGTTTGCTATTGACACTCATCATAACGGTACATGAAATTCTGTAAAATTCAACAAAATAACTTAAAAACGAATTAAAATTATTATTTATAAATGCCCTCCGCGGGCCGCATAAAATCACTTGGCGGGCCGCATGCGGCCCGCGGGCCGTAGTTTGCCCACCCCTGTTTTAGATGATACTCCAGGTTGAAGAATGATGGCCCATAATGTCAACTCCAGACCAGGTGTCTCATAAGAAGACCTAAATAGAATATTCAGAAAATAGCAGAGCACAATATGCAACATAGTGTGAAACACAATATGCAACATAATGTTACTTTTAGGTTTTACAACTGTAGTATATGAGAATGGTTTATTTAGAAAATAGTAGAGAACAATTTGCAACATAATGTAAAGCACAATATGCAACATAGTGTAAAATACATTTTTCAACAGAGTGTAAAACACGCTATGCAAAAAAAACAATGCAAAACATAATATGCAATACAGAATAAAGCAAAATATGCAACATAAAATAAGACACAATATGCAACATAATGTAAAACACAATATGCAACATAATGTAAAATAAAATATGCAACATACAATAAAACACAATATGCAACATAGAATAAAACACAATACCCAACATAATTAAAACACAATGTGCAACATAGAATAAATCACAACATGCAACATAGAATAAAACACGATACCCAACATAATGTAAAACGCAATATGCAACATAGAATAAAACACAATATGCTACATAGAATAAAACACAGTATGCATCATTGAATGAAATACAATATGCAACATAATATAAAACACAATATGCAATATAAAGTAAAACACAATATGCAACATAATATAAGAAACAATGTGCAACTTAATATAAAACACAATCTGCAACATAAAGTAAAACACAATATGCAACATAGAATAAAAAACAGTATGCAACATAGAATAAAACACAATATGCAACATAGAATAAAAAACAGTATGCAACACAGAATAAAACACAATATGCAACATAGAATGAAACACAATATGTAACATAATATAAAACACACTATGCAACATAATGTTAAACACACTATGCAACATAGTGTAAAACACAATGTGCAGCATAGAATAAATCGCAATATGCAACATGGTGTAAAAATAATATGCAACATAGTGTAAAACATAATATGCAACATAGTGTAAAACATAATATGCAACATATTAGGATACGAGAAACGTTTAATGATCAGAATGAATTCGAGGTGTACAGTGTCTGTGAAAGTATATGGGATAGACTCATAACGTCTATTCGAAGAGAGTTTAAGGGTTGTGATATGTTCCAGAAGAAGAAGAAGAAGAAGAAGAAGAAGAAGAAGAAGAAGAAGAAGAAGAAGAAGAAGAAGAAGAAGAAGAAGAAGAAGAAGAAGAAGAAGAAGAAGAAGAAGAAGAAGAAGAAGAAGAAGAAGAAGAAGAAGAAGAAGAAGAAGAAGAAGAAGAAGAACAACAACAACAACAACAACAACAACAACAACAAGGGGGAGGAGAGGGGAGAAGTAGAAAGAAGAAGAACAAGAACAAGAAGGACAAAATCAAGAACAAGAAGTTCAAGAGCCCGAGAAAGAAGAATACTGCTCTCTTTTGCCCCATTCACTGCAAGAGACACCAACACAACAAAGAATCAATGCATTATTTCAGTTTACAGTTTCTTCATGTGACGTAATCTTTCATTTCAAAGGTTTGTAGTGGGACATCGCAAACTTTATTACCATCATAAATTCTGGTCTGCAGTTCTTCTTTCTTTGTTACTGTTTTTTTTTCTTTCTAGAACAAAGAATTTACCTGCATTAAAATAACACATCCAGATTGTGCACATCTTGATGGTAAATATTTCCTATGCGCGTTTAATGTTTCTTCTCTCCTGATTTTTTATTATTTTAATTTTAAAAATATTGATACGAAAATATTGTTTACTTGATAAGTATGAATGAATTTAAGCATAGACACGATAAATAAAATATTGGGCGATTTTTTGTCTGACATATTTCGTTAAATCTTGTCAGGTGCATACTGCAAAGTAATATATCATGTGAAGTGAAGACAGATATGATACTTTGACTGAAATAAGATGTTACATTACATCATACGGAATGAAACTTGTAACTTCATATAATATATAGCTCTGCAGTATGCACCTGACGAGATGCAGCGAAATATGCCAGCCACGAAATCGTTGAATATTTTATGTGTGTGTGTGGGGGTGGGGGGGGGTGGGGGGGTGGGGGGGGTGTATGAGTGGGTGGGTGTGCTTGTGCGTGTGCGTGTATGTGTGTGTGTGGGGGGGGGGGGGGGTGGCTGCCCAATCTTCATGCCTGGAACAAACACGTCTATACAGCTCATCCCACAGGTGCTCAATCGGACTCACGTCTGGAGACAGGGATGGCCAGGGAAAAGTGAAAATGGTGTTGGCAGTCAGGAACTGCGTGATAAACCGTGCACAATGGGGTCTGGCTTTGTCCTATTGAAACACAGACCTTTGGGTAGCCAAAAGTGTTATGACATGGGGGTCGAAGAATTTCATTACCGTATCGTTGCGCATTCGAACCTCCTTCAATGTGCACCAGTTGACTCTTTCCTTTGTAACTGATCATTCCCCCACACCATTGTACCGCCACCACCGTGCAGCGGAACGTCATCAACGCAATTGTGAGCAAATCGTTCATTTCACCTACGGTAAACAGGATCTGCAACATTTAGCAGATGCGGTTGTTGCACACAGTGAACAACTAGGGTTAGAACTGAATATTAAGAAGACACAAATTATGGTCGTCACTGGGAAGAAAGAAATACCACAATGTAGAGTAGAGGGGCATAGTCTAAAACAAGTGAATCGATACTGTTTTCTCGGCACAGTCATAACATCTGATAGGAGATATCTTGAAGAGATTAGAACAAGAATTGCCATTGCGAAGGTAGCCTTTTGTAAGATGAAAAACATACTGACCAATAAAAAGATATCAATTGAAACGAGAAAAAGAGTGTTGAGGTGCTACATAGAACCTGTGCTTTTGTATGGATGTGAGGCGTGGACTATAAGCAGTCAAGCTGAAAAACAGCTGATAGCTGTGGAAATGTGGTTTCTGAGGGAAATGCAAAGAATACCACGGACGGACAGAAAAACCAATGAGCAAGTACTTCAAGAAACAAATGAAGATCGTAAACTGATTAGAGTCATTAGACGTAGACAGTCAAAAATTGTTGGGCATGTTATGAGAAGAAATGATTTGGAGAACTTGGTGAAAACTGGCAAGATCGAAGGGAAGAGACCAAGGGGAAGATCGAGAAGTAAATACCTTGATGGATTGGCCACATGGCATGGTCGAGACAGCAACACGGAGCTGATCCACGACTGCTGGTGATCGAGTGAGATGGCAGAACATGACCGCTCACGCTTACCGGCATGGCACATGATGGATGGATGGATGGAAACCCTTTTGCGTCTATCATGACGCTGCAACAAAAAGAAAGATTCGCCACTAAACCAGACATGTGTCCATTGATTGTCAGCTGCCCCGGGTCGATGCTGGTTGGCCCAAAGAAGTCTACTTAGGTGATGGTGGGGCGTAAGGAAGGGTCCTCGCTGAGGTCACTGTGCCCGAAGTCCAGTTTCGTGCAGTCTATTCCAGATAGTTAGATCAGAAATATGACGTCCTGTAGGCAATGACTGGGCAGTTGGGGAAGCTGTTGTAATCCTGTCTCTGGGGTGACAACGCCGAATAAAGCGATCCTCCGCTGATATTGTCACTCTGGGTCGTCCACTGTGATGCTGGTCTTCAACTGAGCCAGTGGCTTGGAACCGGCTCCAAAGTCGACTGATGGTACTCTGATGCAGGTTTAGATGGCTGGCAGCCTGACTTTGACTTTCGCCTGTATGCAGTCGGCCAATGGCAGTGTTCCTTAAATGTATCGATAGAGGCGTCATAAATGTCTGCTTGAAAATGAACTGAGTTATTTTCTTTTGGTAGCTTTTGTATGGTTTCAGTTGTGTAGTCAGTGAATAGTGCTCACCCCTAATTGTTTTGCTTTCATGGTAAAAAGTTACACATAAATATCAATTAGGGAACTCCCTGGGGCCACTAAGGCAGTTAATAAATAAATACAAACGTATTATTTGGCATTCATAGAAGTAGGGGTAAGAATTAGAGACTAGAGGACGCACTAGACAACATTACAATTGAAAGCTATAGTTACCGATCGGGATTTGAACTTGTCACCCCCAAATGACGACAGCGCCTCGCTGCAGGAACAAGCATACTTCCGCGCATGTCAAATTGCCTAGAAAATAAACCTGGACGTGCGCCAAAACGCCACCTAGTGTTACACACCCAACCAAACTACAATTTTTCGTGGCGAAAATGTTACAGACGCAGTTCGTGATCCCGCATACCCGCGTTCGAAACACAGCTGCTGGCGATTTGCGTTGGTTTTTTACGAAATGGATGGGTGCCGGTCGTTCAGAAATAAATGGCAAACTACTGAACGTAAACTTGCCAAGGGATCACAACAGCAAAACATGCTGGTGTTGACTGCAACGTCCTGTAAAGGATATGCAACTAACTTTGTTTAGTTTACCATTGCTTTCTGAAGGAGAAGTCAGCGTTTAAATCCAAACCCCCGGGAAGGTTAACCCGGTCAACAAGTGCCCGCAGAAGTCGGGTGTGTCGGCCGAAAGGTGCAAATATCGCAGCTTTGCTGTAAACAGGGACAACGCAATTACGTCAAAAAAAAAAACTATTTCGGATGAACGCAGAAGAAGAACAAATTCAGATCACTGGTTTAAGGGACGAACCCCTTACCACGGCATAAGCGCACCGAAAGTTTAATACCTAGAGCGCTCTTATCTTTTCGACCACGTTGACAAAGCAGTTGTTAAATTAATTTCAGGGTTCATTTTTAATGACTGTGTGGTGTTTAAAAATATTGCCGGTCCAAGTTTTGTATTTACCTATTATGTTGCATGAACTTTACAGAGGGTGAATACAAAACATGAACCGGCAATATTTTCAAACACTGCATAGTCATTAAACATGCACCCTATATCTTGCAAGCAATTATGTATATTGCCACTTGTGCAGAAGAGAATATGTGCGCCTCTTGAAATCTCATTTTCTCAATAACATTCAGAACAAACTCCGCTTAACCCTACTAATTCCTTGCTATGCTAATTTAAACATATATTTGTCAAGTGCAATACGTATCTGTGCGTATTAGGAGAAGAGGAAAGATAAATGGAATGCACAAAATTTACATATTGTCCCCATAGTTCGGAGCGTAAAATCTATTTGGTGTAGCCTCTTTACTAAGAACGCATTTGCATGTATTCATGGTATCTGTACAGTCATTGTTAGCTTGCAACTTTAATGTCTTTAGACAGAGCTATTGCAAAAGTACATTAAACATAGTTAGGAAACAAAATGATTTAATTTTCGACATTAAAGTGGTGGCTGGGCGATCAGTGCCTGCCTTGAATTTCGTGGAATGTTTGTTTGATTCTCGATTAGCCTCAGGTTTTGTGAAACATCAAGGTTGTACTCGTTATGGCAACTGCTATTGCAAGAAGCTATTCCTTTGTCCAGACAACAATGTTTTCCCGCCATACACCAGCGATGGTTCCCTCATGAAAACAAGCAACCGTTAGTTATTCTTAGTTAATCAAAGACAGAGAGCGTCCATTGGATATCTTGTAAAGGGAGCATCCACTGGATATCTTGTTCCGGACATGGTGTGTTGGGGAAAGAGCGGACAGACAGGTTGGCTGTATGCACCGCTGGTTGACATTTTGGTGTACGATGAGGTAAGTGTGGTCAGGGCCCTTTGATATTATGTGAATAGTGTGGAAGAACAAATAAGTCATCACGGCCAGGAGAGGATGGGGCGGCAGAGAATGACCAGGCGATCTCGCCGACACTCAGTACCCACAAGGACGACCAGACGGAGACATACTCAGACTGCAGCTGGTACTGGTTGTTCTTCACTGGTTGTTGAAGATTAGGACAGATTGAATATGGAAATGTCCCGAATCATGTGACTTTGGTTCTTGTTTGCTTGCTTGCTTGGTTAGTTAGTTAGTCGACAGATCATCCTCATTGCACATCGAACCATTCAGTCCATAAGTGCTCGGATCCCCTCCTCAGCAAATCCCGCAACGTGTAGCGGCTAACGACGCCAGTTCTGTGTTGGTTTATCAATCTTCTTTGGCTTCCTGCGTAGTGTTCTTGTTTGGCCACCCCTCTTTTAATTTGCTGCTCTCGCAGTCTGGCCATTGTTGTAGATTCACAGTCATCACTTGGTTCTCGCAAAAGTCTTACTTCTCGTAGAGCATTCAGAATGTCAGCCTGGTCCATGGCGCGTCCGCCCTCCACAGTAGCCTCACCTGCGAGCTTGTCAGCCCGCTCATTTCCTTGTACTCCCGCATGCCCTGGCACGAAGATGAAACTAATCTTTGCCAGCCGAGACCGCTCCAGGGGCAGCAACCATTCTCTTCGGATCGACCCCTCCTCTATCCTCTTGATCATGTTCATTGAGTCGCTAAGGAAACAAGCCCTAGTGAATGTCTGTGTCTCGAGCCATGTTATTGCTTTACTTACTGAACTGACTTCCATGGTCAGGCTACTTGTGGTTTCAGTGAAAGCACCAGAGTCCTCCTTCACAATTCTGCCTCCGGCCCGAGCTGTAAAGGCCCATGAGCTTCTCACATGTCGGACGACCGACCCATCTGTGTAGATGACCGCGTCACCGTCTAGCGAATTCTCGAAAATCAACGCTTGTACTTCAGCCTCAACAGCAGCCGGATTTTCTTGTCTGCATTTTCTATCTTGCTTGGTTGTGTTCGTTGGCTTGAGCTCCAACGCGAAGTCCTGTATGTCGGATGACGACATCCTGTTGTCCAACATCAGTGTGATGTCATACAGGACCTGAGATTTGCGTGAGTATCCGTTGTCCCATGTCTGTCTTATTGGTGCGCAGACTGGTGGTTCCTCGCCGTACAGGCAGACACTCTCCGACTTCGGAGGAATCGGCGATCCTACTGACTTTAGCCAGGACCCCGAAGTGACCTGTTGCGCAGGACGCTCGACGAAGGACACGTCAATAGGTCTTGGCCAGTATGTAACCCGGCCCTGGTGCCTTGGAAACACGTCTGCGTCCCACTTTGGTTCTTGACTTTAACAGTTATTCTGATAATTTTGGAAGGTGAAACCACCATATTATCGTCTCAAGAATTAGTTTATGCGTTTACTTGCATGCCCCTTACAGGACCTCGCACTCAACCCCAGAATTTATTGGCTGTTTGTTATTGTCAAGTCAATTTTACTTTCTGTTGTTTGTCATTGTTTTCTGAAAGGCCGACGCTCATAGCATTGTGAAAATATGAGCAAGGCGTTCTGCTCCCACATTGCCTGGCGCCGAGATCAAACCATAACCATAACCTGTGTGAGAGGACTCCTTTCAAGATATCTTCATTGCTCTTTTTACCCATCAACGGTGTTCTCACCATTCTTCTATAGAACCACATCTCCGCAGCTTCCACATAATTCCCCATTTGTCTACTAATTGTCCACGATTCACGTTCATACAGCAAGGCTGGCTCATTATTTCTCTTGATAACTCTTTTACTCACCGCCATTAACAAAGATAAATTGCAGAGAATAATCCTTATGAAATACTGCCTTAGTTTGAGCTAATCTACATATAAATGTCTTAATGCATCTTCCATCTGCAGTATTAAAGTACCCAGATACATAAATACACTGTCTTCAGATGTCTTCCATTCACTTTGATGTTGCATTTGGGTATTAATTATTTATTTCTAATAACAATTGCTTCTGTTTTTCTATTATTCAGACTATGTTCTTTGCTTGTATTTTTAGTTTCTGTTGCAATTATTTTTATAATTTCTTGTAATTGTTTTCAGCGACAAAAATTATATCATCAGCATAATGATTGATTGATTGATTGATATAGGAATTGACATCACAGCATTCGGGGCATTCCCATAAGCGCTCCGTCCCCATCCTCAGCAGCCAGCGAAGAGCTTCAACACCAATAGTACCAGTAGCAATCTGATTATATGTCCGTCTCGCCTTTCCTTTGAGCGTTGAGCGTCGGCCAGATCCCCTCGTCACTCCTCGCTGTCTCATTCTTGCCAGACCATGGTAATCCATTTGCTCCTCCGAGGTGTACACGTGCTCCCACAAGGTCGCAACCACGTCTGCCTTGTCATGTATCAATACTCCACCAAGTTCTGCAGAGCCAGCCAATTTGTCCGCCTGTTCATTTCCCAGCACACCGGCATGTCCCGGAGAAAAGATCCAGGCAATGCTTGCCACCCGTGACCTCCGAAGCGAAGCAAGCCACTCCGCACGAAGCCTGCCTGTCCTCACCCTCGTCAGCATGCTTTCTGAGTCAGTTACAATCACGATGTGTGTGTGTGTGTGTGTGTGTGTGTGTGTGTGTGCGTGTGCGCGCGTGTGTCGTATTCTCCATCCAGCGGAGAGCCGCAGTGACTTCCCCCACCTCCATTCTTAAGCTGGATGTTGTGGTATCATATTCCAGGCTCTCCTGCACCAGACGTCGACCATTAGATTTGGCTTTGAACCCCCAGCCACTTCTCTCACCTCTTGACACCGAACCATCTGTGTAGATAATCACATCACCCGAGTGAGCATTGTCCTGAATTAGTTGCTGGATTTCCACTTCCGTGGCCCCTGCTGGCCACTCCCTGCGCTCCCGGCTCAATGTGATTATGACTCTGCACAAGTCTGACTGCTCCGCTGGCACTCTGACCCACTCCTCTCCTCGCCTAATGTTCTCCAAGATGCACACCTGTCTGATCGGATCCTCCGCCTGAGCCATCCATGATTTTCCTCTGATCAGTCGCTGACCCTTAACTGCGTCCAGTGCCTCATGCAGTTGGTGGTCTGTGTCTGCAGCTACTCTGAAGTGGGCCTTCGCCTGCATCACCTTGAGCCTATCAGCAACAGTCGGCAGACCAAGGATGTAACGCATACACACTACTGAGGTGTCTCTGGTGCATCCCAGAATGACCCGCATAGCTTCGTTCTATATGCGCTCTAACTTCACCAGCTGACTCTCTGAGACAGTGAGCAGTCCTAATCCATTATCAATTACTGAGAGGATCAAGTGCTGGTATAGTGTGACAAGCATTATCTGCTCTGTGTCCATTGCAGCCATAGTTTTAAGTGCACTGAGTCCCTTTTGAGATCTTGTCACAACCGTCTCCACATGGTTCTTGAAGGATAGGCTCCTGTCATCAGCATAATGCAGGTAGGTTATCTACATTAAGCCCACCAACTTATATTAATGGCATGTCTTGTATGGATGTCATTATTATTTCGCTGTACAAACTGAACACATCGGGTGACAGTACAACCCTATCTAACATTCTATTTAACGTTTTCAAAAGTATTCAATCTGTTTTCATTTCGCTCTTTGTTGCCAGTACATCATTAGCACATTTCCGTCTTGACAGACGATAGTTTGTTACATTGTGCTTCAAAAAGGCATAATAACTACAACCTATGTTAGTAGTTAATGTAACTGATCAGGTCAACTCGCGCTGTAAATGTTAGTCCACAATGGATACATGGGAACACATGGGCATTTTCACCATCACGCACCATCTTATGTTTCACGCGCTTAGTGTGTGCCTATCTGCAATCAGTACGTGTTCTATATTATTCTCTGACAATAAAAGCCTGCAATCTGTCGCCTGTGTTAGAGGATTACCGGATTGTGTATTTATTGTTCTTGCTGAGACTGAGGCATGTGTGTGATTGTGTGCAGACCGGTGAGAATACGGAAGGCAATCCTTCGATCATTGCAGGGATTGGAACACGAACTGTGACCTAAGGGCCTAGGACCGGCTCATCTCAACCCTCATGGCGATGACAAATTAACGTTAGTCCCATAGTAGATACCACATTGGTGTTTGAAGGTTTAGGCCTTCACATATCAATGTCACAACGCAATGATATGGCGGTGGAGGTGGGGGGGGGGGGGGGCTGTTTCCTTCCTCGTCACCTGTCCTTCTCCGAGAATTCGCCTTTACTTCCCAATACATCTCTTGGTGATCATCTCAGGATGAATCAACTTGGGAGCTCAGGTCAGCTTTTCACATTTCTAAACCACCTGTTGCGAAGTGAACTGACGAACAGCGCTACTGCAGGCGAGCTTCTAGTCGCTAAGGGAGTCGAGCATCTAGTCGGTAAGGGAATAGAGAATCTAGTCGCTAAGAAGGGAGTCGAGTGTCTAGTCGATACGGCAGGCGAGGCGTTTCTTTCACTCTCTCTATTATTCCCTCAACACATACTCCGACAACAGTTCCTTTTCAACGATAAGATAAAAGATTTATTAATAAAAAAACTATGTCTGGTGTATGTATGGAGATTGTCTATGTAGTTGATAGTGTATTCTATTGTTGGTGCCAGAATGAACTCTGAATGTCTATCAGCTTTTGTTACTTCTCGCCATTCATTCTTCAAGATCACAGGACAGCACATCAAACAGGACAGAGCTCACCCGGGATGATCCGTATGCTTGAATCTGATGGTAAATCCGTGATTGAATGCAAAAACAAAAACCGTTCACCACTGAGTCAAGATACCGTAATAAAAGTCCCGTAAGTTTATGAATGCACCTGAATCTGTTTCATGACTGTAAGTATCCATCATCGAAAAACCACCACATCGTCACAGTTCTTCTTATAGTCTTTTAGTAATAGCACTGTCTTACTTGTCTATTCTTTTCTTCATTATACATTAATCTGTCTGTAGTTTTAAGTATCCCTGCTTGCCACAGGTTAACCTCTCTTCCCTTTCAGGGCCTTAGTGGTATATTCGGTTGAGCATACCGTGTTCTGTATTTTACTTTACTTTATCATTTCTTCATCTTAAAACATGTCCATGTTTTGTTTGGTTCCAAGTAAGTACTTTAGTTGTTCAAGTGGAGTATTCTTCATCTCTTCTCTGATTTCACTAGGAGAGTGGAACCTGTGGGGAAGGATAACAAATACCGTGATAAGCATCCGCCCCTTACTACTACTTATGCAAGTGTCCTTCTCCAGCCATAATGACAAGGCTTCCGAAGTGAACATCCGCATAAGGACACAAGAATTCACCCCAGTCTAAACCATCCACTAATAGAAGGTAATGATAAAGGCAATACACGCACATCTATATTCCTATGCTACAACTATACTATACTAAATTAATACCTTATAAACATCCTTTACTGAATTGGGAGTACTAATGCACCATAAATACACAAACGTTCTTCGGAACGCCGCACATCCCTTTCCATAATCCTTCTCTCTCGAAACCTAAGAAACCCACTCTCTCGACACAAAGACGTAGCCACTCTTTATATCGGTCATTTTTGCCGCATAGTCCTTGACATTGCTGGACACCTCACATCCAGACTGCATTATCATTGTTAGTGGGAAAATTCCAGATCTGAAACTTCTCCATTATTCATACATTCAGACCGCAATATGCTATCCAATAATGCTGTCTGCCTTTGTCGCAAACCAATTTTTCCACGCGACAGGTTACCTGTACTGTTGGCCTCCTTCTGGGTCTTGACCTAGAAACACATGCGCCTGGTCACTCCTTTGTTGGTTAACCCTTCTCCTACCTGGTTAGTCGGTGTATACAGTCGTCCATCTGGGAATCGTTAACTCTTCAGTATTTCACGACATAGGCCCCCTCTTAAGAGATTAGACCGCGTCGAATCTTTCTCACTGTAGGTTTGATTCCCATGATCCACAATCCTAGTCTTCTTCCTCCGGAGCTGGATGTCTGGATATCAAATCCGATCCTACATTCTCCTTACCAAGGATGTATTCCATTGTGAAGTCCAGTTGCAGCAACAACGTCCATCACATCCACCGTGCGTTGAGCTTCTGCTAAGTAGCTATTAACATCACGTGTTGATGATATGATTGGATCCTCACATTGCTCACTTCATTATCCAGTAGGCGCTCTAATTGACAAACTACTATACTACTCACGACTGAAACTAGTGTTGGCTCCTCGCTCCTGTACGTCTGGTCGACCTACTTTCGACTTGCGTCAGCGACGGCTCACAATATAGACGGATTGTCCCATCCTGATTGTAACACTGCTTCCATGTCCTCTTGGTGTCCCCCGGCTTTTCCTCTGGGGATGTTTCGCCTCGTCCTCGTCGGACCGAGTCGTCTTTCCCAAACCTCCTGGGCTTTTGCTTCCAGGACCATCTTGGGCGATATTGTATCTGGTCAGCCAATCTTCGGTTGGAGTCCTGGGTAATTCTCGCTTTTCCCGACGTTACCCACCCCTTCTGAACTTGGTTACCTGTGAAACTTTCACTCTTGTCCTTTCCCTGACTTGTGATTTCCCTCCTCCTGTCGTTGGGTAAATCTGACCTATCACGTACTGTCCCATAGGCCCTCCTATGTTGTACTGGCGATCTCTGGTCTTCGTCTGGACTGGTAACCTTTGTCCCAATGGCTGCCATCACCATAAAGTGCGAAGCGTTGCTCCCGGATCTCTCTTCATATTTCCTAATGAGATGTCTAGGGAGATTTTTCTTCTCTTCCCCGATCCGTATTTTGTAGATGTTCTTGGACACCACCTTTTCCACAGGATAAGGTCCTTTCCATCCTACTTGGAGTATATTGGTCTCTGCTGGACTCCACACTTCCACTTTGTCTTCCACTTTAAGAGCTAGTTTCCTCTTAATTCGCTTGTTGGGTGGTGCTTTCTGGCACTCCGAACAAGGACTTCACCCACCGGCGTACATCTCCGGTCATTCCTGGCCAGCAATAATGGCCGGATATTTGCTGCAAGGTCTCTCTGACACCCATATGTCGATTCTCGTCTATGATGTGTTCACTCTGAAGAATGTGAGGACGGTGGGTCTCTGGAACCACCCACTGCTCATGCAGGTTATCTCCCCTCCCAGCTCTCCGATAGAGTAGTTGATTCTTCAGAAAGTACTGTCCCCGTTCTGGTGGCTCAGCACTTCTTTGCAGCTTCCTGTAGCAAGGATGCAACGTAGTATCCTGCCTCTGGGCAGTATGCAATTCTCCTATCTCCGAGTTGTCGCATAGTGTCTCTGCCTCTTTTTCCTTCCCTTGAGATCCACTGACTACTGTTCCCTTGTGGGCTTGCTGTTTGGGCATCCCCAAAAAGACATATTTCGTGCCAATGATCATTGGAAATAAGGAGTCAGATAATACAGCAGCTGGAATAATGCCCGTGACGTACCTGGATTTAATCTCCACCTTGGCGATTGGCAGCGTCATGGTAACAGCACTCCTCATTGCCGGCTGTATTTCCATGGTCTCCCCTGTAAATTGGTCTGGGCTTACCAAGCTGGCGTCCACCACCGCTTCCCCATCCAAACCGGTATCGTAGAGACAAGCAACCTGTTGGCCATTTACTTCAATCAGTTCAACCACAGGTGGTCTCTCTTGGTCCTGAGTGTCTTTCATCTCCTTGACCGTTTCCTTGCCTTCCTCTTTTGATTCCTCGAGGTTGGTTATGCAATTGGCGTGTTTTGCCTTGCATCTGCAGTCCACAGTATTATGTGTTGTCGACTGGCAGTGTGTGCACCCTGTTCCCTTTCTAGGTTTCCCTGTGTCCTTTTTGTTCCTTTCTCCTTCGCCGACCTCAGCCTTGTCTGTGATCACCGATGTAGGAATCACTTTGCATGCTGCGAAGTAAGAACTTTTAGGTTTCGATCTGCAGTCTTTGGTGTTGTGGGAGGCCGCCTTGCAAAATGAACACCACTTTTCAGACCACTGTCGTTTCGCTTGAGAGTTCGAGGTGCTCTGGTTTCCTACCTTCACCTTCTCTGAACTCTCCTCTGTGTGCTTTATATAAGGTTCCCCTTTTTCTCCTTCCCAGTTTTTAGGTTTCTTTTTCTCTGGTTTCTCCTGACTTTTGGTTTGTGTACTTAGTTCCTCAGTTTCACCATGTACTTCCACGAATCGTTCCGCCAGCTTATTCACAACATCAATCCGTTCCGCCCCTTGTTCTCCTAAGAAGGTTCTGAGAGGTTTCGACATTTGCTTTCGCATTTGGTCTACCACCATCATCTCTTCGAGACTCTCATAATCCCTCTGGAATTCTGCCAAGTCCATCCATTTCTGGAGATAGGATTTCAGCCTCAGACTGTAGGCGGCGAATAGTTCTCCCGGCTCTCGTCTAGACGATCTAAACTTCTTCCTATACGTTTGTGCGGTTATGTCAAAATGTTTCATCAAAGCGGCTTTTAATTCCTGGTAATTATTTTCCTGTCCTGGTGGTAAGCGCTGTGTACACTTCAAATCCCGAACCGATTAAACCCTGGGATAGTTAAGAGCCCATCTGCTCCGATCCAGCCCCATAGCGACTGACATTGCTTCGAAACGAGATGCGTACTGGTCAAAGCGTTCCTTAGACTGATCGTAGACAGCTAAGGGAAACTTCATGGCATGGTAACCATGTCCACTCATATGGGTTGCACCAGGTGAAGAAGAATTTCCTTCCACTCCATCTATTTCTCCCTTAGTTTGTGTCTTGAGTTCTAGCTCTTTCATGCGGTATTCATGTTCTCTGATCTTTGTGGCTTCTTCTGCATCCAACCTCTTTTTGGTCTGTTCCGCTTCAGCATCTAACCGCTTGTTGATTTGTTCCATTTCCATGCGTTTCAATTCCAACTCAGTCTTCCGATCTTCTCTTTCCGCTTGACGAATTTCTCTCTCTCGTTCTTGTATGTAATCAGTTAGCTCGGAACCAGCTAAACCAATTGCCTCCCCGTTGGCCCTCAGTTCGGCTGTAGTTACTTTAGGAGTTGCCATAGTTACAGCAGATAAGTCAGCACGTTGAGTAAAGACACCTCAAGGCAGTAAAGAATACTCACTATAAACAGATAATCTACCTAGAACCTATATCATTTATCTATGTCTATTAAATATTATAACTCTACAACACCACACAGTACATCACAACTACTCTCTCATCCACAAGAGGAGATATAGGATAAAGACTTATGTAGACGTGTGACCGTGTGACTAGGTATGTAATGTGTCTTACCACCTATCCACATTCACTCTGTCTGGAACTTTCTCACTGTAAAGTCACCAGCATTAATGAAATGTTTCTACCATAAATGTAATGGCACCATATATCCAATGGACATCCTTCCATTAAAAGTCATCAATGTATACTTCTTTTTATTCCAATCAGTATGTCCCAACATGTAGGTACTCCTCTATGCCTGTGCCAATATGCAAGTACCCCTTTATGCATATGCCATGTTATGCATTCCGGTCATATGGGTATAATTTATGTATGTACGTATCCCGCTCGCTCCACCAATTATGTCCTGTTAAATTCCCGAGAGAAGACTGGACTCAACAAGCACATCTTTAAACTTATTATCTGTTGGGATTATTGACTGACTTTGGTCTACACTTCTCTCTTCTGTCTTTCCTTCCATATATCTATTTCTTTCACTCTCTCTATTATTCCCTCAACACATACTCCGACAACAGTTCCTTTCAACGATAAGATAAAAGATTTATTAATAAAAAAACTATGTCTGGTGTATGTATGGAGATTGTCTATGTAGTTGATAGTGTATTCTATTGTTGGTGCCAGAATGAACTCTGAATGTCTATCAGCTTTGTTACTTCTCGCCATTCATTCTTCAAGATCACAGGACAGCACATCAAACAGGACAGAGCTCACCCGGGATGATCCGTATGCTTGAATCTGATGGTAAATCCGTGATTGAATGCAAAAACAAAAACCGTTCACCACTGAGTCAAGGTACCGTAATAAAAGTCCCGTAAGTTTATGAATGCACCTGAATCTGTTTCATGACTGTAAGTATCCATCATCGAAAAACCACCACATCGTCACAGTTCTTCTTATAGTCTTTTAGTAATAGCACTGTTCTTACTTGTCTATTCTTTCTTCATTATACATATAATCTGTCTGTAGTTTTAAGTATCCCTGCTTGCCACAGGTTAACCTCTCTTCCCTTTCAGGGCCTTAGTGGTATATTCGGTTGAGCATACCGTGTTCTGTATTTTACTTTACTTTATCATTTCTTCATCTTAAAACATGTCCATGTTTTGTTTGGTTCCAAGTAAGTACTTTAGTTGTTCAAGTGGAGTATTCTTCATCTCTTCTCTGATTTCACTAGGAGAGTGGAACCTGTGGGGAAGGATAACAAATACCGTGATAAGCATCCGCCCCTTACTACTACTTATGCAAGTGTCCTTCTCCAGCCATAATGACAAGGCTTCCGAAGTGAACATCCGCATAAGACACAAGAATTCACCCCAGTCTAAACCATCCACTAATAGAAGGTAATGATAAAGGCAATACACGCACATCTATATTCCTATGCTACAACTATACTATACTAAATTAATACCTTATAAACATCCTTTACTGAATTGGGAGTACTAATGCACCATAAATACACAAACGTTCTTCGGAACGCCGCACATCCCTTTCCATAATCCTTCTCTCTCGAAACCTAAGAAACCCACTCTCTCGACACAAAGACGTAGCCACTCTTTATATCGGTCATTTTTGCCGCATAGTCCTTGACATTGCTGGACACCTCACATCCAGACTGCATTATCATTGTTAGTGGAAAATTCCAGATCTGAAACTTCTCCATTATTCATACATTCAGACCGCAATATGCTATCCAATAATGCTGTCTGCCTTTGTCGCAAACCAATTTTTCCACGCGACAGGTTACCTGTACTGTTGGCCTCCTTCTGGGTCTTGACCTAGAAACACATGCGCCTGGTCACTCCTTTGTTGGTTAACCCTTCTCCTACCTGGTTAGTCGGTGTATACAGTCGTCCATCTGGGAATCGTTAACTCTTCAGTATTTCACGACATTGACTATGTAATCGTCAGGAGGAGTGACAGACAAGACGTTCGAGTGACAAAATCCATGTGTGGTGCCGAATGTTGGACAGACCATCGTCTCATTGTCTCGAAAATGAACATCCACATCAGGCCACCACGGCGTCCTCAAGGGGCAAAAATGCAAACAAAGCTAAATGTCACCCGCCTAAACAGCAAGAAAATGCAGCAGTCGTTTGAAAATATGCTGGAAGACCGCCTCAAGCCCAGTGCTGAAGCAAAACAGGATACAGAAACAGAATGGAGAGCCCTAAAGGACACGATTTACAACACTGCTATGGAAATCCTGGGTCCAGCCCCCCGAAAGCATAAAGACTGGTTTGATGAAAATTCCCAATACATCAACCAATTGCTGGCCGAGAAACATCTTCTCCTCAAGGCACATTTGAATGACCCAAAGTCAACATCAAAAAAAGATGCTTTCAAGAACATTCAGAGAGTAGTGCAGCAGAAACTTCGGCACATGCGGGACTCCTGGCTGAGCAGCAAAGCTGATGAAATTCAGGGCTTTGCTGACAGACACGATATGAGAAACTTCTACGACTCACTGAAAGCGGTCTATGGTCCTTCATCACCAGGCATAGTTCCCCTCCTCAGTGCAGACGGGGGAACATTGGTCACCGATAAGAAAGAAATCCTCCAACGCTGGGCAGAGCATTTCAGCAAAATCTTAAATGCAACTTCCTTCTTCGATGATGACACCATCAATTGCCTTCCTCAAGTTCCCACCAATGAGACTCTTGATGACCTGCCAACCATAGTGGAAATAAACAAAGCCATCCAGCAACTCTCCAGCGGCAAGGCACCTGGTCCTGACTCCATCCCAGCAGAGATATACAAGGCAGGTGGGCCGGTCCTAACAGAGCAGCTTCACCGAGTCTTCACAAACATATGGATGAACGAGACCATGCCACAAGATTTTAAGGACGCGTCAATAGTCCACCTTTACAAACGTAAAGGAAACCGCCAATCCTGTGACAACCACCGAGGCATCTCCTTGCTTTCAATTGCAGGGAAGATACTCGCCAGAATTCTTCTCAATCGCCTCACAGCCCATCTCGATCAAGGTCTTCTTCCTGAGAGTCAATGTGGCTTCAGAAAAGAACGTGGAACTGTTGACATGATTTTCGCTGCAAGGCAGCTGCAAGAGAAATGTCAGGAACAGAACTGCGAAATGTTCTCCACTTTCATTGACCTTACCAAGGCTTTTGATACAGTCAGCAGAGAAGGACTGTGGAAGATTATGGCAAAATATGGCTGTCCACGAAAGTTTGTCCAAATAGTGCGGCTATTTCATGACGGCATGCAGGCAAGAGTACAGGAAAATGGTGAGCTGTCTGAACCCTTTCCTGTCACCAATTGAGTGAAGCAAGGATGTGTCCTGGCACCAACACTGTTCAGCCTCATGTTTTCAGCCATGTTGATGAATGCCTTCGAGAACGACGACATTGGAATAGACATCAACTACCGTATGGATGGAAAGTTATTCAATCTCAGAAGGCTGGAAGCTAAAACCAAAATTAACAGTGGCACCGTCAGAGAGCTCCTGTTTGCTGATGATTGCGCTCTATACGCCAACTCAGAGGCGGACATGCAACATAATGTTTCAGCTTTCTCACATGCCTGTGCCAACTTTGGGCTCAATATCAACTTGGAGAAGACTGTAGTTATGTACCAGCCAGCTCCAGGGAATAATCACACTGTGCCGAATATCAAAGTGAATGATCATAGACTAAGTGTTGTGGACAAATTTACCTATCTTGGCAGCACCGTGTCACAAGCTGCCACAATCGATGACGAAGTGAATGCAAGAATTATAACAGTGTCAAAAGAAGTAACAAGACTTGATCTGGGCTGAAACTTTATACTTTATTCTCAAGATGACAGGCCGTGTCTTCTCAGCTGGACTATCGGATGTTGACTCCACCTACATTGGAGGCCGGATCCTAACTGCCCATACCAACCCAATACGTCACGATTGAGCATCTCCCACCTTTTTCAGTCTCAATGCTCAATCGTGCTGTATCTGTGTTTCCCACTAGATCCTAATTATACCCAATACTGTTACACCTCCCCATGTTAATTAAAGAATTTTCCTTTTAAAGGAAAAATCTTTACTCTAAATCCCCATACTCTATTCCCTCTTTGTATTCTAACCTTCCCTAAAAATCAAGTTTGAGTAAATAATATCCCTTTTACTTCTTCTCCCAGTGATATGGTCTGCTTATAAAACCTCCCCCCATATACTTCTTCTTCGACTTTTATTTATATAATACCCCGTATGATAACCCTGTTAATCCAAACAGTTTTTCAAATCTTCCCCAAACCAACTCCAATTTAATTAGACATTCTATTTCTTTAACTCTTTCCCCTGTTATATAGTTAACCCACTTCTTCTTCGTTTCTAGCCCTTCAACCAAACATAATTACATTTCAAATTCAACTTTATACAACACATCATAACATCATAACACGTTTTCTTAAATACTCCTTCTCTTCGTAAGTAATCTGCTTAAAATTTCAAACGCTAACACCAACTCCTTATTTTATCACCAACGCTACAAATCCCCCACTTTCAACTAACCTAAAATTACTTTCACACGATAGGAAGACAAAGAATCGGTGGCCACCGGAATTTAAAAGAAGAAATAGACTCTTTCGAAAAACAACATTCACCTAAACCACACACCCCTTTACACCCCTTTGTTCTTTGAGAATTTATGCAATAAATTCTAAACCATTATATCTCCCCCAGTACCACTCATTATGGTAACAGTTTACGCTGCTATCTACAGCATCAAATACCAACCATCATCCAAAAATATTCTTCACTTCTAAGTGTCTATATAACAGACACTACCTTACCTCACCCTCACATTGTAATGTAAACCACAAAACACATCCCGAAGACACAATTAAAAAGGTCTATTATCCCTTAAGACCTCCTCCAACACAACACCTCACATAACCTCATCACCTCGTATAAGTAATCTTCTCCAATACGTCAGGTTCTCTCTTAATTCTTATGGGCATATCTACTAAAATGCTCCACTTATGCCGTTATCAACAGCAACCTAGTAACCTTGAAATCTCCCCTTAAATATTAACCATCAAACACAACATTGTAATCTGACCCACTTATAAACATTTCCATCCTGCCCAGGCCATGTAACCCCATGTCTCTCTAAAATCTCAATTCATAATTCATAATTCAGGCCGTAATCTACAGCAGCAAAAATAACCACTCATGTCTGTGACTTCTTGTTAATCAACTTTAATCTCAGTCCCTTTTATTACGGACCCACAAACACCCCATGTCACTATGTCTCCCCCACTTACACCCCTTTTATTATTGTACTGTTATCCACAGTTTCAAGTCAAACATGGATCCAATTCATGTTTACTCTTCATCTGGGGTAATTTTCTTATTCTTCTATAACCCAGCAATCTCGTGTATATCATGGCTCTTCTGACCCCCCGGAAACTATGTTCAAAACTTTTCTCAGCTTTACCCCACTGAATATATTCACTAATCTTTTCTTCTCCCATGTGGCTTCCAATCCCCTATTTTTCTAATAATTCTTACTTTACCATAACCATTTTACTTGTGTAGTAACCCCGTCTACAGTTCATAGCCGTTTTAACCTTTCTACGCTGATTATCACAGCATCAAAATATCCATGAACTTCTTCTTCACTAAGAGAATGTGTCTCTCTATTAGTTCTCCGTAGTTTTATTAACTCTTTTCTGAACGAAGGGTCATAATTAAAGCCCCATGTATTGTCTTTATTTCTAGACAAAAACCTTGTAAATTAAACATAACTTAATTAACTACTATTTAACACACAAAACAGTGAAATAAAATCACAACAGGACATCAAATCTCCCCCCAAATTTTTGTAACAATCATTTATCTTTCCCCGCAACTCAACTAAAAGTATGATGATGATAGTGATAATGATGGTGACGATGATTAAAATAATACAACATACATCCTAATCTATTTTTACCTACTACTACTGGTCTCTTTTACGGACCAGCAGTTTACACATAAAAGTCTAACACACAATAACCCTATTCTAAATCAATTAATCAAACAACAACAATTCAAGACCAAATCAAGCAAAACAAAATTTTACATATGAGGCATTGAAATCTCAATTTCAATAAATACAACTGTCTTCTCGCTAAAGAGAAGGTTTTCAAAAAAAAAAAAAATATATATATATATATAATTCACTTAGAATTAACCACCTAAAGTGACCCAGCAACATTGGCCTCCTTTTCTAACCAATGTAACACCTATCTATTTAGGCAAGTCATGTATAACAAAACAACTCCATACCAAGCATTATTGCCAAAATATGTATATACATATATACAAATATCTCTCTGTTATCTACAGACTAACTTAATGCGGAACCATACTTGTTCCCCTCAACCAAAACCATTACTCAACGAGTGACCGTTCCTTTTTCTGGAAGTCAAACATTGATTATCTCCCCTCACAATTTTCTCTCTTTTTCCATCCTAACTCCTAATACATCATAACATCCAAAATATCCTCATAAGCAAGCACTGTAAACTACAGTTATTCCAATATCATCTCAATATACCAGCCACCATCTACTTATCAATTAACCTGTGGCTCGGCACACCAACTGTCTTCTATGGCTTTGTACCAACCATCACCACCACTTCCCAATCTTTACCGTCAACCACAGTATCTCCACCCTCCTACATCCAACAAAACTTTGTCTATTTACTATAGACCTCTCACCAAAACAACTAATTCTACTTCCACTTTCTCGTCTACCCGACGCAATTTATATTTCCTTCTACTGCATCAGTACTCTCAACGTCTCACCAGCACTACTTTAAGCTATCCTCAAATCTCACCTATCATTCTTGCATCGTGACGACAATCAAACCGGTCATCCTCCTCTTGTTTACCTTCGCATCATTCATTACCTCTCTTGTTATTTCTCGGAACTTTTTCAGAACTGCAACCCACGCCACCTACAAGCAACAGCAGACCTCTCCTTCCTCGTTTCTCAGTCTTAGGCACCCTTGCTTTCGCCATTTTCCTGTCAAGCATACTAAACATTCATAATGTTAATTCAGCATATAACTTCCACAATTTCCTTCCAAGTTCAGATATTCTACGAAAAGACATTACAATTTTCTTTCTATCTCTCGATTTTCGCATACTCTATGTTCCACGATTTATCAACGTTACTTATCAACCGCTCTTCTCATATTCACACGGACAATGATACACAACACAACCTCGCTCTCATCTCACGCCTACTCTCGTATCGCGACAACCTAACGTCTCCATACTATTACTACAACTAAATACTTTAGACGCCACCTCAACATTCCATCAATCATTCCCCACATATCAACACGTATTGATTTCCTCTACACACGTTGACACAAGACATATTAACGTTACTCTTACATTCTATCTACGTATTTCACTTAGGCGACTTCATCACACCTCTTTCCTTTTACTTCTTTCATCACGACGAACACCTGTCTGACTACAGTTATATTCACGTATGAACACCGCACAACCAGACGAACTATTCTAGAGGACTCTCTCAATTCACTGCTTTCTTATATCCTCTACTTTACTCAATCACTCACTTCTATACGAAGGTCAGACCCTATACACTACCTCTCGCAGCTGAAATTGCTTTCACAGTACTATCTACTATCTCTTCAAAACAAACCTCATTCTGGTGAACCAGCCCCTAACTTCGTAACTATCATTCTATACTTTTCCACCCACAACAACTTTCTTCTTTCTCCACAAGTACGACGTAACTCGTATTTTTCAAGCATCCACTTCTACAGTCTATTATTTATTATACTTTTATTCTCACAGTTCAACTGACTATCTTACGCACAGGATACTCAGTGCCTCCTCAGTCTATATCACCTCACCAGACACTCTCGGTTCACCTGTCAACAATACTATTCTTTCTTCTCCAACCAACAAGCAAAACCATCTCGGACATCACGTCATAGCTCTGAGTCAAACTATTTCTAATACTAATATTCATGCCTAACATATCTCTCACCCTCCATTAATTCTGTCCTGAATCTACCCTATTTTACTTAATATACTCTCTCTACCTCACTACCAAACAGACGATATCCTGTATTACGTAATCCACGTGGAATATCATTTGTCGCAACAACACCCTCGACTATTCTGTACCATGTGATACTACACCAACAAAATTCATCTGCCTATTTTAGAGTTCTTCTCCTAAGCCAAAACTATTTTATTTTCCTTCTTCACCCAAGGAATTTTAACCGTTATATAGTGTGTCCAAATTAAACACTTCACTGTCTTTCAATACCCTAACCTGTCTTTCACGTTATAATGTCATCATCACTATCTGTTGTCAACCTGTTAAAGTATTCAGGTCTTAAGGTCCTAAGGTCTTCTATTTTTCTTAAATCACTTTCTGTCGTTGAATAAATTCCCGCTAACTGTCTACCACTATTCTTGTTCTTAAATGAGTTCCTTCTATTTCCTATATTTGCGTCAGTCTGCTCACTGTTTCCTGTGTACCTTACGTAACGTTTATACCTTCCCACCTCGTCTTCAGATGACACACTAATTATAGTTCCTTCATCAGACTCGTTATAGTTTACTGCAAACACGTCGGCCCTATTCCCACAGTCATCTTTAAAACGTCTGACTTTCTTTCTCTTCCTCGGTCTTCGTCCCTTAGCCTTTCCTACTGTCTTGTCATACAAACCAGTATTTTGTTTCAAAGAGTCACTACCCAAAACTCCGTCCGTCTGTCTACCAGCAACTACTCCATATGATGGAACATCACGCCTCGATTCAGGACCTGCCCGTAGTGTAACACTCTCATTCTCCGAATCCTCTGTAATAATATCTGATTCAGCATCACTATAATATTCAGCAGTGGGAATATCTTCTCCGTAGCTTGAACTCTGACAGCCAATATTCCTACACCATCTGGGAACTAGTTTCTTGTCTATGGCTGAATAACTTGACATGGCACTACCTCTATTTACAACCATACTAACACTTTCGTCAATACTTCTCCTCTTTATCTTTCTGTCGTTCTTGGTCCTCGTCTGTCCATCTTCAACCTTGTCTCTCTTAGTCAAACGAGTTGGTTTAGACTGATTCTCTATGAAGTCAGTTTGAGTTCCCTTTGTTAACTTGCTGACTGGTTGTACCTGAGTCTGTGTGCTACTTTCTACCGTATTACTTGTCTGCGTCTGTGTCTCTCGGTTTCTTTTCTTTACTAATATCGTCTTCTTCTTTTCCTGTCTACTAGTCACATTCGCAACCATTTTAGGACTAGTCTGTATTTTACTTACTGGTTCAACTCTGTCTCTTACACCTGAGTTTAAATATTGTCTTTGTCTTTTCTCTAACCAGTCGTCACGTCTTTTTCTAGCAGTTGCACTGTGAGAAGGCCAGTCCCATGATTTCTTTGAAATGCTTTTCTCACGCCCATTTTTGTATTTATACCAGTCCAAGCTTTCACTATTTCGTCTGTTCTCACTGTCTTTTACTCTATATAGATCAGGCCTTGGTTCGTCATACCCATATTGTCTTCTGTCTTTATTAAGCAATGTCTGTCTCCTGTTATTCTTTCCTACTCTATTACTGTCTACCATAATTCTATAAGGGTCCTGTCTACTTGTTTTGTTCTTCAACGTTTTCAGAAAACTCTCTACCTCCGTAATTGACATCTTTAATTCTCCTAACCATGTGCTAACCCGTTGTAACTCCCCGCACAAGAAATTCATATTCAGTTCCTTTGAAATATCTATCCAGCTGAAACAATATTGTTCTGTATACTTCTTTAGTACCTGAGAAAAAAACTTATCCTGAGTTCAGCTGAAATATTTATACAAGTAACCAATTTCATTTTTGTAATTTCTTAATTTAACATCAAAACTTTGCCCAGGTGCTCAGGTGTTCTGTTCTGTCATGCTGAAGAAAAATACTGAAATAAAGCAAAGAAAGCACTACACAATTTCAATTTTCTAAATCCCAAACAGCACAATTCAGTTGGTTATAATATTGTAAGATATTACATTAATCAGAAGAAGCACCAACGATATCCTGTCTGAGCATAGGAAGAATGAACCCTGTCTTCAATAAAAAAAAACTCAAATTTGTGGCAATCTGAAGGTTCCTTGTAGATATAATGTCCACAATAATGTCCTGTACTCCACTCTAATTTAGAAATTCGGAACCTCACGGGAGACCTCGAAATACACAACTATTACTCTGAGTCTATTTCCTTAAATTAATCCGTTACCTTCTTTTACCAACTTACGGATTCAGTTCAACTAACCAGAGCCCGCATCAAGTGAAATTTAGTCTCGGAATTCAGGTGGCGGAGTTCAGACATCACTTCTCTTCCCTCAGGTATTTTCGTCCTTCTCATGGGCTGCCAGAAAATTTTCAACCCCTGGTTGGGTCACATCTCATGGGCTGCCAGACAAATCTTCGACCCCCTGGTTGGGTCCCTTCCTTGATTCTCAAGTGGGTACTTCATCGTCGTATGGAATGGGTCATAGGAATAACGAGGCCCAAAAATGGATTAGGTGTGTTTGGGTCATAGGAATAACGAGGCCCAAAAATGGATTAGGTGTGTTTGGGTCATAGGAATAACGAGGCCCAAAAAATGGATTAGGTGTGTTTGGGTCATAGGAATAACGAGGCCAAAAAAATGGATTTGGATCAGCCAACGGCTAGTGATGACCTGACCTTGAACGAGTTCGGACTTCTGATAAAATCTTGAAGGCAGGTCTCTTGAAAGTGGCAAGGTTCAAGCAACGGCCAGGTTAGGCCCCTTGTAAATGATTAAGTTCAGACAACGACCGTGGTAGGCCAGCCATTACCTTCATAATTTGTCTTACAGCATGCCGCCAGTGGATAGTTGTTGTTGGCCGGCCTAGATCAACCTCAGATCCTGGTCACGGCACCATTTATTACTTCTATAACAGTGTCAAAAGAAGTAACAAGACTTGATCTGGGCTGAAACTTTATACTTTATTCTCAAGATGACAGGCCGTGTCTTCTCAGCTGGACTATCGGATGTTGACTCCACCTACATTGGAGGCCGGATCCTAACTGCCCATACCAACCCAATACGTCACGATTGAGCATCTCCCACCCCTTTCAGTCTCAATGCTCAATCGTGCTGTATCTGTGTTTCCCACTAGATCCTAATTATACCCAATACTGTTACAGAATCTCCAAGGCCAGTGCAGCCTTTGGCAGACTGTACAAGAATGTATGGGACAGAACTGGAATAAGCCTGCAAACAAAGCTAAAAGTCTACAAAGCAGTTGTATTATCCACACTGCTCTATGCTTGTGAAACCTGGACTGTTTATCAGCGACACGCTAAGAAATTAAACCACTTCCACACAGTCTGCCTAAGGAAGCTACTGAAGATTAAATGGCAAGACAAGATTCCAGACACTGAAGTCCTAGAAAGAGCATCCATACCCAGTATCCACACTCTACTGATGAAGAATCAGATTCGCTGGGCTGGTCACTTGACTCGCATGCCAGATCACAGGCTCCCTAAACGAATTTTTTACAGCGAACTGCGTTGTGGTAAACGCTCCCAAGGTGGCCAGAGGAAACGTTTTAAAGACACTCTGAAAATTTCACTGAATGCTTTTGGAATTCATCATGACACCTGGGAGGCTGCAGCCAGAGACCGAAATTCGTGGCGTGCATCATTGCGCAAAGGTGCAGTTATATGTGAGGCAACCAGGACTGCAAGAGCTGTGAAGAAAAGACAGGACAGAAAAACCTGTGCAGGAAATCCTCCTCCAGAGACGTCAAGCATTCTTTGTCCACACTGTCAAAGAACATTTCGAGCCAAAATAGTCCTTATCAGCCATCTTAGAACCCACAGGCTCCACACCTTCAACCCCACTGGATGAAATGAATGGTCATCATCAGTCTTGATGGACAAACAACAACATCCCTAGAAACTAGTGAAAACGATGTCTAGAAACTAGTGAAAACGATGT
>JACEFZ010011865.1:0-35772 GCA_014155875.1 Cepaea nemoralis | reverse complement strand
CCCAAAAGTGAGCAGATCTAATCCAAAATCAATTACTGAGAGAATCAATTTTGGGTTAGGGGAAAAGCATTCTCTGCTCTGTTTTTTTACCTTGTCACAAATTTTAAAATTTTTTTTTACATTGGCGTATGTGTTAAAAAACAAGGTTTTAAGTCTTTAGTCCACACTTGATCAAAGTTCTCAAACAGTATTTTCCTCTTTGTTCATATTAAATGATATAGCCAGCTGACACACACACGTTTAAAATATCGGTTTAGAATATGACCCTACAGACTTGAGTAACCGTTGGATTTTATTTTTAAAGAAGTATCCAACCAATACTATGGCAGGTTGTATAGTTAAAAAAGGAATTAAGTGGCCAGAAAACAGCACCTAACACACAACTTCAACTTGTACATAAAGAGAAAACAACAGCATGTAAACCCTAACCCTAACACAAACCTTGTGCACAAGGCGAGAAGAGCACCTTGTACACAACTTGTACATAAGTAGAGAAAAGCACCATGTACACAACTTGTACATAAGTAGAGAAAAGCACCTTGTACACAACTAGTTTCTAACTAATTCTGAAAGTTGCAGTCAAAGCGCACGGAAGAAATTAGTAGACGAAGAGTGTGAAGGCTGCCTGGTTCTATACGATGACGGGCGCAATACGTCTCCGCACTGATAGCTTTTAGCGTTTTCAATATGGCGCCGTCACTAATGGCAACCAAGTGGCTTCCATTCTCAGCTGTGTTTACAATGCGTGCAGGTATAATTGTTGAACTCTTTAGTCTTTAGTGCGCAATTATTTACCAAACCCGAAGAATCGGCACATTCATACTTTCTTCTTCTTATAGTAGTGTTGGTGATCATGTCTGTCTTTCGCAGGACCTCGCTCCCATAACAACCTTCCGGAAAACTTCTCGATCATAAGCAAGATGTCCCTCATCCGAATTCAATTACACACTATACACCCATCTGAAGATCATCCGCCACATCCTGCACCCATCTTCTCTTTGGCCTTCCTCTTCTTCTCTTCCCAAGCATATACCCTTCCATTATTGTTCTCTCCAAACTATCATGACATTTGAAGTGACCAAAATATGTTATTTCTTTGTTTTATCGTCTTTAATAATAATAGCCAACCGTCTTCAATATTGATTTTATTGAATATTCAGCTCTTGAAGTATGGATGCATTTGTTCTTTTATTTACCCAAGGGATATACACAATTTAAAAAAAAAGTTAATAACATTTAAATATTTAAAATATTAACAATGCAAATAGAGTATGAAAAATAATTTTGCATATGATTTTGAAAATGTGAGGGAAATGATAGACATTGGATGTGTTAACACTGTTAAATGTCGAGGGAAATGATAGACATTGGATGTGTTAACACTGTTAAATGTCGAGGTAAATGATAGACATTGGATGTGTTAACACTGTTAAATGATAGACATTGGCATGTCTTAAAATGTATGGGAATATTATTAAAAGCGTATTAACAATGATCACATAAAATGTGTAGAAAATACTACACTAAGTTTGTACCTGGTTATTTTATGTACATGTTCATGTGATTTTATGTACATGTTCATGTGATTTTATGTACATGTTCATGTGATTTATGTACATGATCATGTGATGTGAACCACAAACTGCTTTCTTGTCTCTGAATAGTACCTAATAGCTACTCCAAGTAGCTTAGTTTCAGAAATGTCATTGCTCTCATCAATCAATAAGCTGTATTTACTTTTGCCAATATCAGCTGTCAAGTCTGTTGTGAAATATGGTGCAAGTACATTTGAAATAACTGCTCTGCACTTAGTTCTCCTAAGCTTAAAGTTCTTGCAACCTTTGTCACCAAAGTGTACCTTGCAGAGTTCACTTAAATGGTTAACAACGCGAAGTGAACAATGGCCAGCTATGAACCAACTCATGCATCCTCATTTTATCAATCCTCCCAAACCCGCTACATAGAAAAGCGTGCCCTGTTCCTATTTACCGGCCATCCCACAGAACTGTGTGACTTACTTATTGACTCTCCCTCGTAACGTTTTCTACCCAGCTATGCACTGCTTTACGGGACAAACATTTTTCAGCATAAATACTGAAATCTCACTTTGGCGGGAGACATTTCGCCAATGACGCCGAAGTTGAATGTGAAGTGAAAACATTGTTAGAAAACAGGACACTCAGTTCTATGCAGCAGGTTTGGGAGGACTAATAAAACAATGGGATAAGTGCATCAATGTTGGTGGAAATTAGGTTGAGAAATAAATAAAGGGACAATGTATGTATAAACATAAACTAGTTTAAAGTTGTTATCATATTTAGTTATTTTCTACAGCCATTTGTAACTTTCTTATTGACTTCCCCTCATGTATATATATATATATATATATATATATATATATATATATATATATATATATATATATATATATATATATATATATATATATATATCAGCTCCAGTTACTGACCTTCCATCACAACCATATAAATAACAGCTCCAATTACTGGCCTTCCATAACAACCACATAGAAATATCAGCTCCAATTAATGTTCTCCCATCACAAACATATAAATATCAGCTCCAATTACTGTTCTCCCATCACAAACATATAAATATCAGCTCCAATTACTGTTCTCCCATCACAAACATATAAATATCAGCTCCAATTACTGTTCTCCCATCACAAACATATAAATATCAGCTCCAATTACTGTTCTCCCATCACAAACATATAAATATCAGCTCCAATTACTGTTCTCCATCACAAACATATAAATATCAGCTCCAATTACTGTTCTCCCATCACAAACATAGAAATATCAGCTCCAATTACTGTTCTCCCATCACAAAACATATAAATATCAGCTCCAACTACTGTTCTCCCATCACAAACATATAAATATCAGCTCCAATTACTGTTCTCCCATCACAAACATATAAATATCAGCTCCAATTACTGGCCTCCCACCATCCATCATGTGCCATACCGATAAGCATGGGCAGTTATGATCCGCCACTTCATCCGATCACCAGAGTTGTGGATCCGCTCAGTGTTCCTGTCTAGACCATGCCATGTGGCCAAGCCATCCAGGTATTTACTTCTCTGTCTTCCTGTTGTTTTCTTCACATCCATACAAAATACAGGCTCTATGTGGCACCTCAACACTTGTTTTCTCACAGTAATTGACATCTTTTTATTGGTCAGAATGTTTTTCATCTTGCAAAAGGCTACCTTCACCATGGCAATTCTTGTTCTAATCTCTTCAAGGCATCTCCCATCAGATGTTATGACTGTTCCGAGATAATTGAAACGCTCACGTGTTTAAGAATATTCCCATTTACTTGTATATTACATTGGGGTATTTCCTTCTTCCTAGTGATGACCATAATCTGTGTCTTCTTATAATTTAATTCTAACCCAAGTTGTTCACTGTGTGCAACAACCACTTCTACTAAATGTTGCAGATCCTGCTCATTGTCTGCAATCAATACTGTATCATCTGCATATATAATGTTATTGATGTTTTTCCTCCAATCATATCTTGTACATTTCTTAAAATAATTTTACTGTACAGAGAAAAAAAGATCTGTAGACATTACACTCCCTGTCTCACACCTCTCTTACTAGGCTGATATTGACCTACTTCACTATCAATCCTTACGGCAGCTTGTTGTTTCCAATATATGATTTTTACAAGTCTAATGTCTTTCCCATCAATTTGTGGATCTGCAAGCATCTCTATCATGTCGACATGTCTTACTTTATCAAAAGTCTTTGTGTAGTCAATAAAGCAAAGATGTAGACCTTTGTTTATGTCTAGAGAACGTTAAATTACTGTTCTCAGTATATATACAGCATTTACTGTACCCTTGCCTTCTACAAACCCACATTGTTATTCTCCTATTTCAGGTTGTACTTTCTTCTTAACTCTTTGCATGATAACTCTTAGCAAAATCTTCATGATGTGACTCATTATACTAATTGTACGATAGGGAGCTGAATGGTCTTGAGGTATGGTGTCCGCCTCGAGTACTGGAGGTCCCGGGTTCAAGCCCCGGTGAGGGCTGGGATTTTTTCACGTGGACTTCTAGTAACAATATATCCCCAGGTGTCAGAATCTGGAATGAGATGCAGGAACATCGTTACGCCCGCCAGGCGAATAATTCCCAACTGGGATGCAGGGACATCGTTACGCCCGCCAGGCGAGTATTAGTCACCTGCCTACAGGTTGCTGGATGACGCAATAGCCAGCGGTCAGGCAAGGACAACGCAAGACGCACGCAGGCCTCGTGAAGCGAATCCACAGAGGGCAAGCGCGTTGCGAGAAACAGACAGACAGCTTGGGGTACTCGGACCAGACAGGACGTATAGAGAGAGAAAGGCTTGTGTAGTTCTGTGCCCGAAAGTCGAGTGCTTGTGCATCTTGTGAGATAGACTGTAAGCTGTGGGTTGTCTGTAAGTGTATTGATGTACCATATATGTAATGTAATGATTATCACATGCCAAACTAGATCGTATTGCATGTGATCGGTAAATAAATCCATTGAACTTCTTGTCGTTGTGTCTCAAGTCCAAACATGTTGTACTTGTACTTGTCTCACATGTGTTAGGGATAACGAGCCAAGTCTAAGACTCTGACATGTGTGAACGTGGGTTCATCATCAGATGAAGAACAATCAGAGAAACACCCTGTGAACTCAGCACAGCCTTTTGACATGTTTAACGCAAATAAATGTACTGTTTGTAATACCTTTTATGAAGATGGCGTTTTAACATGCGGCCATTCCATTCCTATTGCCAATGAAGAAGCTAATTTGGTAATAGACTCCAAAGGCAGAATAAACATCCATCAGGGATATGTGAATGGCAAGCCCGCTACAGTCCTTCGGGACACCGGAAGTTCACTTATTGGACTGAAGAGAAATTTCATAATGCCTACAGACTATACAGGCAGGCACGTAACATGCAGAACATTCTCTGGGAATATTGAAAAGTACCCATTAGCATGGGCATATATTCAGACACCTTCCCTCACTGGGAAAGTAAAATGCGCAGCATTAACTAATCCTGTTTGTGATATCATCATTGGAAATTTACCAGAGGTGAATGATATACCTCATGATATAACATCTGTTTGCATTGATGAGAACTTAACATCATCACCATCAAATATCATCATTGATAATGTTGTACCACCAATGAATGTATGGTAGCTGATGTAGCACTAAGATCTCATGACATCATTGATCAAACTGTTTTCATTACCATCTGATATCATTGAATGTGTGAACGCAGTAACTAGATCTACTGCTAGAGTGCAAGATGAAATTAATCAAACTGAGGCTATAGAAATGATTAGCCCAGTGATACTACCTCCTAAAACTATGAAGGAGACTTTTGTAACAGCCCAAAAAGTTGATCCTTCATTGTCTAAATATTTTAATCTGATCGGCCAAAAGCCAAAGGTAACCAAAAAATGCAAGATGGCATTTTGCTTTGAAAAATTGCATCCTCACAGGTACTATACCAGAGGTGACAGCACAACAGAGCAAACTATTTTGCCGATTGAATACCGTAAGCAAGCCTTACATCTTGCCCATGATATACCTCTTGCAGGGCATATGGCATACTCTAAGACCAGATCAAGATTACTAACACAGTTTTATTGGCCCAAATTCTGCAATGACATTAAGCAATATTGCAGAAGTTGTGACAACTGCCAAAAACTGGTAAAGAAAGGTAAACACCCACAGGCAAAGTTACAAATCACTGACTTAGCCAGTCGACCTTTTGAGAAAATATCTGTCGACATAGTGGGCCCTGTTAATCAAATAACAACCAGAGGGAATAAATATATTATTACCATCATTGATCTATGTAGCCGCTGGCCTGAAGCGATTCCGCTAAAGAACATAACTGCCAATGATATAATGGAAGTTTTCTTCCATATATTTTCACGGATAGGATTTCCAGACACTATCCAATCAGATAGGGGAAGTCAGTTCATTGCCGCATCTACTCAAGCTTTCACCAAGATGTTAGGGGTGAAGCAATGTTTCAATTCTCCGTACCATCCTCACTCAAATGGAATCATAGAAACATTTAACGGTGATTTAAAGCATATGCTTGCTAAAGTCACGCAAGAACACCCCAACAACTGGGACTTGTATTTGCCTGCTATACTTTTTGCTTATCGTGAAGTTCCACATTCTAGTACTGGGTTCTCTCCTTTTGAACTTATCTATGGTTCCAAACCACGTGCCCATTGACTATCTATCATCAAATGTTAACTGAAGCCACTCCATTACTTAAACCCATATCATCATACATATACGTTACATCATTGCGTGAAAGAATCATCAAATCTTGTATAAATTGCAAAAGAAGCACTAAAAGTATCTGGTGCTACATATAGACAATATGCAGACAAAGGTAACAGGACAATAACGCTGACACCTGGACAGGACGTACTTCTTCTCTTACCTAGTGGCAGACACTTATTGACTGAGTCTTGGCAAGGACCATTTAAAGTTATAAGACAGATTTCAGCTGTAGACTATGAGATTAAAATAAAAGACAAACACAAAATATTCCACATCAATATGCTAAGACCATATTACAACAGAGATACCGAACAAGACGATACAATAGCTTGCACTGTAATAATAGACCATGAAGATGACGAAGATAGTGACGAAATTCCAACACCTGCAGTAGACACGACAAACTGCTTGAAAGAAATCAAAATAAACCCAAACTTAACTCAAGCAGAAACAGACAGCTGCAAACATCTCATACAACAGTACAACACCATCTTCTCCAACAACTCAGGACAAAACAGAATTAGTACAGCATCACATCACACTCACTTCAAACACACCCATAAGATGCAGGACCTTACACCATTCCAGTGCATTACAAAGAAACCTTACATCAGGAAATCATTAGTTTAGAGAAAAACAACATCATTAGACGATCCCAATCACATTTCTCATCTCCAATGGTCATGGTACGCAAAAAGGACAATACGATAAGACTCTGTATCGACTATAGGAAATTAAACAAAATAACTCTTCTTGATCTAGAACCAATGTCCAACTCTGAAGATCTACTGACAGAACTGACAGACTCTAGATTCTTTACGAAGGTAGACATGACGAAAGGTTACTGGCAGATAATGGTAGACGAACAGAGCAGACACCTGACAGCATTTGCCACACCTTGGGGACTGTACGAATGGTGCAAACTTCCATTTGGGCTGGTCAATGCCCCAGCGACATTCGTATGTATGACACGACTTTTACTAGTGGACATACCAAACATTATCTGTTACATGGACGACATTTGTGTTCATACAAAGACAATGACAGACCATATAAAGACATTACAGCAGACATTTGAACACGTTCACACATGTCAGAGTCTTAGACTTGGCTCGTTATCCCTAACACATGTGAGACAAGTACAAGTACAACATGATTGGACTTGAGACACAACGACACGAAGTTCAATGGATTTATTTACCTATCACATGCAATACGATCTAGTTTGTCATGTGATAATCATTACATTACATATATGGTACATCAATACACTTACAGACAACCCACAGCTTACAGTCTATCTCACAAGATGCACAAGCACTCGACTTTCGGGCACAGAACTACACAAGCCTTTCTCTCTCTCTATACGTCCTGTCTGGTCCGATTACCCCAAGCTGTCTGTCTGTTTCTCTGGGTAGTGAGATTGGTCGCCCGTGTGTATTGTTGCGCACAGTAAAAAAATCTCTTGGCGGTTGGAACCAACAAAAAGAGTAGCCTAGCGGTGCTGTTCGGATGAAACTTTGAGTTACAAATCTACCCAAAGTATTTCAGTATCCTCACTGGTGCTGCGGAATTCATGCACTGAGCTGAGTTTCTCCAGACTCAGGCTTGAGTTAGGAGTAGAACTGAGCACGTATGGGTTACACCCCTGTGCCATGATGTTGATCTGTCGACTAAACTAAACTAAACTAATTGTACGATGTTGATGGAATAGATCAAGTTACCAGACTGCTGAACACAATATATGATACTGGAGATATTCCTCATAAATTATGTAATTCTATGCGTATTGCAGTCCCAAAGAAATCAGGAGCCTTGGAATGTGATCAAATGTGTAATAGAATCTCTAGATCAGACAGTATATCAAATCTGTTCTTTACTTCTATGTTAAAATTGCCTTGCATGTTCTTGTCATTTTTCAATGTATACAGATCATATTTAATGTTTCCTGTTGTATACTTGACTTTCTTTAATTTTATCCTCAATGTGCTTATAATCAATCTGTGATCACTGTAGCAGTCCGCATTCAGAACTGTTTTTTGATTGTTAACATATTTCAAAACCTTCTGCTAATCAGAATGTATTCAATCTGGTGTCTAATCTTGCTGCCAGGTTTCCCATCACAGCTACAGTAACTGACTTATCATCACAAACATAAAAATATCAGCTTCAATTACTGGTCTACCATCACAAACATATAAATATCAGCTTCAGTTACAGACTTCCCACCACAAACATATAAATATCAGCTTCAGTTACAGACTTCCCACCACAAACATATAAATATCAGCTTCAGTTACAGACTTCCCACCACAACATATAAATATCAGCTCCAATTACTGGCCTTCTATAACATCACTCATGTTCAAATGTTGACTTGTTCCTTCATCACTCATGTTCTAATGTTCACTAGTTACATCATCACTGATGTTCAAATGTTCAACCATTCATCATCATCATGTGCCATGCCGGTAAGCGTGGGCGGTCACTGATTCACCATTTCACTTGATCATCAGAGTCGTGGATCAACTCAGCGTTCCTGTTTTGACCATGCCACATGGCCAAACCATCCAGGTATTTACTTCTCTGTCTTCTAATTGAACTCTTTCCCTCAATCTTGCCAGTTGTAACCAAGTTCTCTAATTTATTTCTTCTCATTACATGTCCAACTATTACTGATGTTCAAATGTTTACTTGTTCCATCATCACTCATGTTCTAATGTCCATTTGTTTTTATCAACACTCATGTTCTAATGTTCACTTGTTCCATCATCACACATGTTCAAATGTTCAACAATCACTCATGTTCTAATGTTCATTTGTTTCATCATCACACATGTTCAAATGTTCAACAATCACTCATTTCATATGTTCAACCATCACTCATTTCATATGTTCAACCATCACTCATGTTCAAATATTCAACCATTACTCATGTTCAAATGTTCAACCATCACTCATGTTCTAATGTTCACTTGTTCCATCATCACTCATGTTCTAATGTTCAACCATCACTCATTTCATATGTTCAACCATCACTCATGTTCTAATTTTCACTTGTTCCATCATTACTCATGTTCATATGTTCTACCATGACTCATGTTCTAATGTTCACTTTTTCCAGTATCATACATGTTCATATGTTCAACCATCACTCATGTTCTAATGTTCACTTGTTCCATCATCACTCATGTTCTGATGTTCACTTATTCCATCATCACTCATGTTCTAATATTCACTTGTTCGATCATCACTCATGTTCATATATTCAACAATCACTCATGTTCTAATGTCCATTTGTTTTTATCATCACGCATGTTCTAATGTTCACTTGTTCCATCATCACTCATGTTCTAATATTCACTTGTTCGATCATCACTCATGTTCATATGTTCAACAATCACTCATGTTCTAATGTCCATTTGTTTTTATCATCATGCATGTTCTAATGTTCACTTGTTCCATCATCACGCATGTTCTAATGTTCACTTGTTCCATCATCACTAATGTTCATATGTTCAACCATCACTCATGTTCTAATGTTCAATTGTTCCATCATCACTCATGTTCTATGTTCACTTGTTCCATCATCACTAATGTTCATATGTTCAACCATCACTCATGTTCTAATGTTCACTTGTCCCATCATCACTCATGTTTGAATGTTCATTTGTTCCATCATAACTCTTGTTCATATGTTCAACCATCACTCATGTTCTAATGTTCACTTGTTCCATCATAACTCATGTTCTAATGTTCACTTGTTCTATCAATACTCATGTTCTAATGTTCACTTGTTCTATCATCACTCATGTTCATATGTTCAACCATCACTCTTGTTCTAATGTTCACTTGTTCCATCATCACTCATGTTCTAATGTTCACTTGTTACATCATCACTCATTTTCATATATTCAACCATAACTTATGTTCTAATGTTCACTTGTTCCATCATCACTCATGTTCTAATTGTTCACTTGTTCAACCATCACTCATTTCCTAATGTTCAATTGTTCAATCATCACTCATGTTCTAATGTTCACTTGTTCCATCATCACTCATGTTCTAATGTTCACTTGTTCCATCATCACTCATGTTCTAATGTTCACTTGTTCTATCATCACTCATGTTCTAATGTTCAACCATCACTCATGTTCTAATGTTCACTTTTTCCAGTATCACACATGTTCACTTGTTCCATCATCACTCATGTTCTAATGTTCACTTGTTCCATCATCACTCATGTTCTAATGTTCACTTGTTCCATCATCACTCATGTTCACATATTCACTTGTTCCATCATCACTCATGTTCACATGTTCACTTGTTCCATCATCACGCATGTTCTAATGTTCACTTGTTCCATCATCACTCATGTTCACATGTTCAACCATCACTCATGTTCAAATGTTCAACCATCACTCATGTTCCTATGTCCAACCATCACTCATTTCATATGTTCAACCATCACTCACATTCTAATGTTCACGTGTTCCATCATCACTCATGTTCATATGTTCAACTATCACTCATGTTCAAATTTTCAATCATCACTCATGTTCCTATGTCTAACCATCACACATGTTCATATGTTCAACAATCACTCATGTTCAAATGTTCATCCATCACGCATGTTCAAATGTTCAACCATCACTCACGTTATAATGTTCACATGTTCCATCATCACTCATGTTCATATGTTCAACCATCACTCACGTTCTAACGTTCACTTGTTCCATCATCACTCATGTTCATATGTTCAACCATCACTCATGTTCAACCATCACTCATGTTCAAATGGTCAACAATCACACACGTTCATATGTTCAACCATCATTCATGTTCAAATGTTCAACCATCACGCATGTTCGTATGTTCAACCATCGGTCATGTTCAGATGTTCAACCATCACTCATGTTCAAATTTCAACCATCACCTATGTTCAAATGTTCAACCGTCAGTCATGGTCATATGTTCAACCATCACTCATGTTCAAATATTGGACCTTCACTCATGTTCAAATATTCAACCATCACTCATTTTCAGATGTTCAACCATCACTCGTGACAAATATTCAACATTCACTCATGTTTAGATGTTCAACCCTCACTCATTTTCAAATATTCAACCTTCACTCATGTTCAAATGTTCAACCCTCATTCATTTTCTAATGTTCATTTGTTCCATCATCACGCATGTTCATATTTTCAACCATCACTCATGTTCAGATGTTCAACCATCACTCATGTTCAAATATTCAACCTTCACTCATGTTGAATAGACCCTTGTTTAGAAACCTGTGATGTTAAATGTTTGCTTGTTCTTTTACCTGTAATTTTGAATGTTCACATCTCCAGTCACCTCTTATATTGAATGTTCATTTGTTCAGTCATCTCTCATGCTCTAATGTTCACCTGTTCAACCATTACCCATGTTGACTGGACTCCTATTTAAAAACCTATATTTGTTAATTGTTTGCTTGTTCTATTACCTGTAATTATGAATTTTCAGATCTTAAAGAGCTTCTTATGTTGAATTTTCACTTGTTCAGTTACCTCTGATTGACAGTGTTCACTTGTTTAAATGAATGTTTATAATCATCTGACATTATGAATATTCATTTGTTGCGAAATTTGCCATGTTGAATGTTCATTTGTTCAACTATTCGACGCCATGAAGTCACATGGCCAAAAGCTTATGAGTGCTTTTAAACTTCCGGTGTGCTGATGGCGAGGTTGGGGGTCCTCTCCATACACCGGTCAGTTATAATTAAACTTCCGGTGTGCTGATGGCGAGGTTGGGGGTCCTCTCCATACACCGGTCAGTTATAATTAAACTTCCGGTGTGCTGATGGCGAGGTTGGGGGTCCTCTCCATACACCGGTCAGTTATAATTAAACTTCCGGTGTGCTGATGGCGAGGTTGGGGGTCCTCTCCATACACCGGTCAGTTATAATTAAACTTCCGGTGTGCTGATGGCGAGGTTGGGGGTCCTCTCCATACACCGGTCAGTTATAATTAAACTTCCGGTGTGCTGATGGCGAGGTTGGGGGTCCTCTCCATACACCGGTCAGTTATAATTAAACTTCCGGTGTGCTGATGGCGAGGTTGGGGTCCTCTCCATACACCGGTCAGTTATAATTAAACTTCCGGTGTGCTGATGGCGAGGTTGGGGGTCCTCTCCATACACCGGTCAGTTATAATTAAACTTCCGGTGTGCTGATGGCGAGGTTGGGGGTCCTCTCCATACACCGGTCAGTTATAATTAAACTTCCGGTGTGCTGATGGCGAGGTTGGGGGGTCCTCTCCATACACCGGTCAGTTATAATTAAACTTCCGGTGTGCTGATAGCTAGGTTGGGGGTCCTCTCCATACACCGGTCAGTTATGATTAAACTTCTGGTGTGCTGATGGCGAGGTTGGGGGTCCTCTCCATACACCGGTCAGTTATGATTAAACTTCTGGTGTGCTGATGGTGAGGTTGGGGGTCCTCTCCATACACCGGTCAGTTATAATTAAACTTCCGGTGTGCTGATGGCGAGGTTGGGGGTCCTCTCCATACACCGGTCAGTTATAATTAAACTTCCGGTGTGCTGATGGCGAGGTTGGGGGTCCTCTCCATACACCGGTCAGTTATAATTAAACTTTCGGTGTGCTGATGGTGAGGTTGGGGGTCCTCTCCATACACCGGTCAGTTATAATTAAACTTCCGGTGTGCTGATGGCGAGGTTGGGGGTCCTCTCCATACACCGGTCAGTTATAATTAAACTTCCGGTGTGCTGATGGCGAGGTTGGGAGTCCTCTCCATACACCGGTCAGTTATAATTAAACTTCCGGTGTGCTGATGGCGAGGTTGGGGGTCCTCTCCATACACCGGTCAGTTATAATTAAACGTAGACTTCTCATCCTTGACTTGACGACATAAATTACAAGTATCCCAGAAGTCGAAGTAGGGTTTGCCTGATAGCGAGAGACACTGATAATAGGGAAAGCTGCCCCACACAAAAATCAGTCCATTGTGGACTACACTTGAATTCAAAGTGAGCAGCAACAACAACAACAACAACAACAACAACAACAACAACAACAACAACAAAACACACACACTCACACATAAAACAATAATTTAACAGTTTGAATAATTATTTGTTCTTAAACCTGTCATGATGACTTATTCAGGAATGTGTACTATTGAATGTTCACTTGTTTAAAACTGTCATGATTACTTATTCAGGAATGTGTACAATTGAATGTTCACTTGTTTAAACTTGTCATGATGACTTATTCAGGAATGTGTACAATTGAATGTTCACTTGTTTAAACTTGTCATGATGACTTATTCAGGAATGTGTACAATTGAATGTTCACTTGTTTAAACTTGTCATGATGACTTATTCAGGAATGTGTACTATTGAATGTTCACTTATTCAGGAATGTGTACTATTGAATGTTCACTTATACAGGAATGTGTACTATTCAATGTTCACTTATTCACGAATGTGTACTATTGAATGTTCACTTACTCAGGAATGTGTATTATTGAATGTTCACGTATTCAGGAATGTGTACTACTGAATGTTCACCTTTTCAGGAATGTATACTATTGAATGTTCACTTATTCAGGGATGTGTACTATTGAATGTTCACTTATTCAGGAATGTGTACTATTGAATGTTCACTTGTTTAAACCTGTCATGATGACTTATTCAGGAATGTGTACTATTAAATGTTCACTTGTTTAGACCTGTCATGATGACTTATTCAGGAATGTGTACTATTGAATGTTCACTTGTTTAAACCTGTCATGATGACTTATTCAGGAATGTGTACTTTTGAATGTTCACTTGTTTAAACCTGTCATGATGACTTATTCAGGAATGTATACTATTGAATGTTCACTTATTCAGGAATGTGTACTATTGAAAGTTCACTTATTCAGGAATGTGTAGTATTAAATGTTCACTTATTCAGGAATGTGTACTATTAAATGTTCACTTATTCAGGAATGTGTACTATTGAATGTTCACTTATTCAGGAATGTGTACTATTGAATGTTCACTTATTCAGGAATGTGTACTATTGAATGATTACTTATTCAGGAATGTGTACTATTGAATGTTCACTTATTCAGGAATGTGTACTATTGAATGTTCACTTATTCAGGAATGTGTACTATTGAATGTTCACTTATTCAGGAATGTGTACTATTGAATGTTCACTTATTCAGGAATGTGAACTATTGAATGTTCACTTATTCAGGAATGTGTACTATTGAATGTTCACTTATTCAGGAATGTGAACTATTGAATGCTCACTTATTCAGGAATGTGTACTATTGAATGTTCACTTATTCAGGAATGTGTACTATTGAATGTTTACTTATTCAGGAATGTGTACTATTGAATGTTCACTTATTCAGGATGTGAACTATTGAATGTTCACTTATTCAGGAATGTGTAACTATTGAATGTTCACTTATTCAGGAATGTGAACTATTGAATGTTCACTTCTTCAGGAATGTGTACTATTGAATGTTCACTTATTCAGGAATGTGTACTATTGAATGTTCACTTATTCAGGAATGTGTACTATTGAATGTTTACTTATTCAGGAATGTGTACTATTGAATGTTCACTTGGAGGTCAGCCTGGCTGAATGGATAAGAGTGTATGCTGTTAAACTTCCGGCGTGCTGATACCGAGCTAGTGGGTTTAACCCCTACACCAGACAGTTGGACTAAAATGTTGACTTCTCGTCCTTGACTTGGGAATGTAAATTACAAGTACCTCAGAAGTCGGAGTGGGTTCGCCTGAAGTCGAGGGACACTGGTAATAGTGACAGTTAATCCATACGCATAAAACCAGTCCAGCTCACTAGAAGTAGTAGCATGTGAGTGAAGTGGTAGCATGTGAGTGAAGTGAGCAGTGAGTGAAGTGGTAGCATGTGAGTGAAGTGGTAGCATGTGAGTGAAGTGGTAGCATGTGAGTGAAGTGGTAGCATGTGAGTGAAGTGGTAGCATGTGAGTGAAGTGGTAGCATGTGAGTGAAGTGGTAGCATGTGAGTGAAGTGGTAGCATGTGAGTGAAGTGGTAGCATGTGAGTGAAGTGGTAGCATGTGAGTAAAGTGGTAGCATGTGAGTGAACTACGCTTGAGTTTGAAGCGAGCAAACACACACAAAAATGTTCACTTGTTGAGAAACGATGTTGAATGTTCATTGGTTCAATCACCTCTCATGTTGAATGTTCATTGGTTCAATCACCTCTCATGTTGAATGTTGATTGGTTCAATCACCCCTCATGTTGAATGTTCATTGGTTCAGTCACCTCTCATGTTGAATGTTCATTGGTTCAATCACCTCTCATGTTGAATGTTCATTGGTTAAATCACACCTCAGGTTGAATGTTCCTTGGTTCAATCACCTCTCATGTTGAATGTTCATTGATTCAATCACCTCTCATGTTGAATGTTCATTGGTTCAATCACCTCTCATGTTGAATGTACATTGGTTCAATCACCTCTCATGTTGAATGTTCATTGGTTCAATCACCTCTCATGTTGAATGTACATTGGTTCAATCACCTCTCATGTTGAATGTTCATTGGTTCAATCACCTCTCATGTTGAATGTTCATTGGTTCAATCACCTCTCATGTTGAATGTTCATTGGTTCAATCACCTCTCATGTTGAATCTTCAGTAGTTAACCAACCTGGTACACTGATTAGATTTAATGATTCAAAGGTGGATGGTTATTCTCTAGTCGTCTCCATGATTTGCCTCGTTCTCTGTGTCTGTCTTACGCTACCTCACCTTTTCTACTCGCACACCTTACCTCTCTCTCTCTCTCTCTCTCTCTCTCTCTCTCTCTCTCTCTCTCTCTCTCTCTCTCTGTGTCTGTCTCCCTCCCTCTCCCTCCACCTTTTCTACACTCTCTCCTCCCTCTCCTGCACTGTCTGTATATCTCTCTCTTTCTCTGAATTTCTGTTCTCTTCATTCTCTTATCTTGCATTTGTCTTGTTTTGTTTCCTTCTTATACATGCCATAATTTGTCAATATCTTCTGACTGATATTGAAAACAGACACGAGCCATCGTAGGGAACTTTTCTTAGATCGTTGTAGTCGATTGTCTGCATATATTATCTTCTTTGTAGCCTGTATGTCACACGTGACCATTTCACATTTGTAATGTTTACAGGACACGGAGTAAAGAGCACACATAGTCAGCAATGACACAACCGATGTCACTATCGACTGAAATATTTCACATAATGTAACAATTTGACCATAATATTTATGTGAACAGTTATCAGTTCTGTCTTTCATGTCTTCGAGATTATTAAATACTCCCCACCAAGCACTACCCGAACACGAGTCCAAGTAAACGTGGACAAAAACACACATCTGCATGTTTTGCCCGAAATCTGTATCAGTGGAACAACAAAAACAAAACACAGATAAAACAAAGGTAAAACAAAGGAATACTTATCCCAACATTCAGGAGGGACTCTGATCAACGACCTGAACAAAATGGCATCTGGTGTGAATCACTTTTCCCGCCTTGGAATCAATGCTGGTGCCAGTGAGAATGAAATTAAGAGAGCATATCGTTCTCTAGCAAAGAAGTGGCATCCAGACAAAAACAAAGATATCAGAGCAACAGAGATGTTTCAAGAAATTGCTGCATCTTATGAATATCTCTCTAGCAAAGTCAGACGAGAAATGCATGAGAGAGAATTAAGTAAAGCCGCACCAGAAGCATCACAACCAACACACTAACAGTATGAAAACACCCAAGCAAACCACGACTTCACCTTCAACACAAGAGAAACCAAAGAAGCCGAGATCACCTTCGTGGTCACAATCCTTCACCAAACGCTATCAAGATCAACACAGGAAGCAAAGTAATTATCATCCGAGAAAGACATTTGATTTCACTGACCCTGGTGCTGAATTTTCTTTTATATTTGGGGATACTGAAGACAAGATGCTGTTTGCCTCCATGACTGATCACTTTAGAGGTGAGTAAACCACTTTACCGGTCTTGTGACCAAATTGTAGCCCATAATATAGAGATCAGCTCACCGTATCTGTCATGATTAATTGACACGTTTTTCAACTCACACTCTCCCTAACAGTTCCCACATGAACTCACTGTACTCCAATGTTAACTTTGACCCCGCATGTACCAACCGAGTTAGGAATATAACACACGCCTGATAGAGTTAGGAATATAGCATATGCCTGGCAGAGTTAAGAATATAACACACCCCTGATATAGTTAGGAATATAACACATGCCTGACAGAGCTGAAAAATAAAACACACGCCTGATAGAGTTAGAAACATAACACATGCCTGGCAGAGTTAAGAATAAAACACACTGCATAGAGAGTTAAGAATATAACATACGCCTGAAAGAGTTAGGAAAATAACACGCTTGGCAGAGTTAGGAATATATCACATGCCTAGCAAAGTTAGGAATATAACACACGTCTGACAGAGTTAGGAATATAACACATGCCTGATAGAGTTAGGAATATAACACACGCTTGATAGAGTTTGAAATATAACACACGCCTGATAGAGTTAGGTATATAACATACGCCTGATAGAGATTTGAATATAGCACACGCCTGATAGAGTTAGGAATATTACACATGCCAGGCAGAGTTAAGAATATAACATATGTCTGGCAGAGTTAAGAATATAACACATGCATGGAGAGTTAAGAATATAACATATACCTGGCAAAGTTAAGAATATAACACACGCCTGGTAGAGTTATGAATATAACACATGCCTGGCAGAGTTAAGAATATAGCACACGCCTGGCAGAGTTAGGAATATAACACGCACTTGACAGAGATAGGAATATAACACACGCCTGAAAGAGTTAGGAATATAACACACACCTGATAGAGTTAGGAATCTAACACATGCCTGGCAGAGTTAAGAATATAACACATACATAGAGAGTTAAGATTATAACATATGCCTGGCAGAGTTAGGAATATAATACAAGCCTAGCAAAGTTAGGAATATAACACAAGCCTAGCAAAGTTAGGAATATACCACCTGCCTGGCAGAGTTAGGAATATACCACATGCCCGAAAAAGTAGGAAGACAACACTCGCCTAGGGCTTTAATAATATAACATATGCCTTATAAGTTAGGAATATAACACATGCACAAGAGAGTAAGAATATAACACATGCCTGATAAAGTTAGGAATATAACACCACTTGTTGAGTGATATTGTAGGATGGAATGGCCAGCTCTCATGTAGGTCTTTACATGCTGTGATACAGTAGAATGGAATGATTAGCTCTCTTGTAGATCTTTACATGCTGTGATATAGTAGGGTGGAATGACCAGTTATCTTGTAGGTATTTACATGCTGTGATACAGTAGGATGGAATGATAAGCTCTCTTGTAGGTCTTTACATGCTGTGATATAGTAGGGTGGAATAATTAGCTCTCATGTAGGTCTTTACATGCTGTGATACAGTAGGATGGAATGATAAGCTCTCTTGTAGGTCTTTACATGCTGTGATATAGTAGGGTGGAATAATTAGCTCTCATGTAGGTCTTTACATGCTGTGATACAGTAGGATGGAATGATAAGCTCTCTTGTAGGTCTTTACATGCTGTGATATAGTAGGGTGGAATAATTAGCTCTCATGTAGGTCTTTACATGCTGTGATACAGTAGGATGGAATGATAAGCTCTCTTGTAGGTCTTTACATGCTGTGATATAGTAGGATGGAATGATAAGCTCTCTTGTAGGTCTTTACATGCTGTGATATAGTAGGGTGGAATAATTAGCTCTCATGTAGGTCTTTACATGCTGTGATACAGTAGGATGGAATGATAAGCTCTCATGTAGGTCTTTACATGCTGTGATACAGTAGGATGGAATGATAAGCTCTCTTGTAGGTCTTTACATGCTGTGATATAGTAGGGTGGAATAATTAGCTCTCATGTAGGTCTTTACATGCTGTGATACAGTAGGATGGAATGATAAGCTCTCTTGTAGGTCTTTACATGCTGTGATATAGTAGGGTGGAATAATTAGCTCTCATGTAGGTCTTTACATGCTGTGATACATTAGAATGGAATGATTAGCTCTCTTGTAGATCTTTACATGCTGTGATATAGTAGGGTGGAATGACCAGTTATCTTGTAGGTCTTTACATGCTGTGATACAGTAGGATGGAATGATTAGCTCTCTTGTAGGTCTTTACATGCTGTGATACAGTAGGATGGAATGATAAGCTCTCTTGTAGGTCTTTACATGCTGTGATATAGTAGGGTGGAATAATTAGCTCTCATGTAGGTCTTTACATGCTGTGATACAGTAGGATGGAATGATAAGCTCTCTTGTAGGTCTTTACATGCTGTGATACAGTAGGGTGGAATAATTAGCTCTCATGTAGGTCTTTACATGCTGTGATACAGTAGGATGGAATGATAAGCTCTCTTGTAGGTCTTTACATGCTGTGATACAGTAGGGTGGAATAATTAGCTCTCATGTAGGTCTTTACATGCTGTGATACAGTAGGATGGAATGATAAGCTCTCTTGTAGGTCTTTACATGCTGTGATATAGTAGGGTGGAATGATAAGCTCTCTTGTAGGTCTTTACATGCTGTGATATAGTAGGGTGGAATGATTAGCTCTCTTGTAGGTCTTTACATGCTGTGATATAGTAGGGTGGAATAATTAGCTCTCTTGTAGGTCTTTACATGCTGTGATACAGTAGGATGGAATGATTAGCTCTCATGTAGGTCTTTACATGCTGTGATACAGTAGGATGGAATGATTAGCTCTCTTGTAGGTCTTTACATGCTGTGATACAGTAGTTAGTTAGTTAGTTAGTCGACAGATCATCCTCGTTGCACATCGAACCATTCAGTCCATAAGTGCTCGGATCCCCTCCTCAGCAAATCCCGCAGCGTGTAGCGGCTAACGACGCCAGTTCTGTGTTGGTTTATCAATCTTCTTTGGCTTCCTGCGTAGTGTTCTTGTTTGGCCACCCCTCTTTTAATTTGCTGATCCCGCAGTCTGGCCATTGTTGTAGATTCACAGTCATCACTTGGTTCTCGCAAAAGTCTCACTTCTCGTAGACCATTCAGAATGTCAGCCTGGTCCATGGCGCGTCCGCCCTCCACAGTAGCCTCACCTGCGAGTTTGTCAGCCCGCTCATTTCCTTGTACTCCCGCATGACCTGGCACGAAGATGAAACTAATCTTTGCCAGCCGAGACCGCTTCAGAGGCAGCAACCATTCTCTTCGGATCGACCCCTCCTCTATCCTCTTGATCATGTTCATTGAGTCGCTAAGGAAACAGGCCCTAGTGAATGTCTGTGTCTCGAGCCATGTTATTGCTTTACTTACTGCCATGACTTCCATGGTCAGGCTACTTGTGGTTTCAGTGAAAGCACCAGAGTCCTCCTTCACAATTCTCCCTCCGGCCTGAGCTGTAAAGGCCCATGAGCTTCTCACATGTCGGACGACCGACCCATCTGTGTAGATGACCGCGTCACTGTCTAGCGAATTCTCGAAAATCAACGCTTGTACTTCAGCCTCAACAGCAGCCGGATTTTCTTTTCTGCATTTTCTATCTAGTTGGATGCAAACTGAAAAGGATGTGCAGAAGTCTGTTGGCACTTGCACCCACTCCTCGCCAGGTTCTAAGTCCTCAAGTGAACACACCTGTTGAAGAATGTCTTCAGCTTGACCCATCCACGACCGTCCTCTTTTTAACCTGCTGCCCTTCACCTTCCTAATTTCACTATGCAGTGGATGTTGTGTGTTTGCGTTAATTCTGAGGTAGGCGCGTGCCCTGCAAACTTGTATTCTCTCTTCAATGGTTGGAAAATCAAGAAGGTAGCGCATCGCCCTGCATGCTGTATCTCTTGTACATCCAAGAATAATGCTTCATTCTGTATCCTTTCCATCCTTTCTATCTGCTTATGGCTGAGGGTCAGGATTGCCATTGCATACTCCAAAACAGACATGACCAGCCCCTCGTACAGAAGATATAGATGGCGCTGCTCACAGTTTGCTGCCGCCATCACCCGCATCGCTGCCAAACCCCGCTTGGCCTTTGTTATCACCTGGTCTATGTGCACATTATAAGCAAGGCTTCGATCAAACCGTATCCCCAGGTAATTCATTGCCTGCGTTCTTTCCACCGTCTCTGAACACAGCATTACAGTTGGTGTTGGATTGTTGACAATATGATTATTCAACGAGAACCAAGTCACTGTTGCCTTTTTTCAGTCAGAGGATATCAGGCCACACGTTTCGACCGCGAAGGACATAAAGGAGGAGTTCTAATAATTACACGAAATACAATACCTTGCAGCGAAGTATCTGTGATCTCTGACAACCAAACAGAAATTATAGGTGTTGATATAATGATAAAGGACGTGAAAATAAGAATCTACAATCTGTATAGCCCAGCAGATAAGGACCTTACACTCTCAAACATGAAAATAACTGACACAAACTGCATTATTGTCGGAGACTTTAATAGCCGTTCAGAAAGATGGGGATACCCAGATACTGACAAAAGAGGAGATGAATTGGAGGACTGGGAAATAGACTCAAATCTCCATCTACTCAACAAAGCGGATGACACACCGAGCTTCTACTCCAGAAGATGGCTTACCACTTCTACTCCAGACTTAGCTTTCTGCACAGGAGACATCCTCCACAAAATCGATCGCCATGTGCTTGACCAATTAGCAGGTAGTGACCACAGACCAATCAAGCTTGTAATGAATATGGAGTATGTTCCACAGGAGCAAAAGCCCTTGCCCCGCTGGAATTACAAACGAGCAGATTGGGACAGATTTGCCATACTAACAGACAAATATTGTGAAAACATAAATACACGATATGGCAACATAAAGCAAATGGTGGAAAGTCTAAACAGAGCGATAATACAGGCAGCCACTGAGTCCATTCCTAGAGGAGCGAGGAAAAATTACAAACCATACTGGACTGAAGAACTACAAAGTTTGGAGGACAAAGTTGAAGATGCCAGGAAGACAGCAGAGAGAGAACAAACAATTGAAGCGAATATCTCTCTCAAAGCCATCTCAGCAAAATATAAAAGAACAGTAAATCAAACAACAAGAGATTGTTGGAGGGAAAAAACAGAAAACCTGAATTTTGACAGGGATGGAAACAAACTATGGAAACTAGTGAAAGCCATGAACAATGAAGGACCTAGAAACAAACAAATAACAATTAAACAAGGAAATGCCTTGCTTACAGGAAAAAAGGCTGCAAATGCACTAATGGAACACTATGCAAATGCAAACCACATTGATATTACAACCGAACAGAAGAAAGCAATCAAAGACAAACAGATACATCATAGAAATACAGAGACAGCAGCAGAATATATGATGGCAAATCTAACAATGGAAGAAATGGAACAGGCAATGAATACCCTAAAAAAGAAGAAATCACCAGGAAAGGATGGAATCACAAATGAAATGCTAATAGGACTAGGCAACAAGGCAAAGAAGAAACTACTAGCAGTCCTAAATAACAGCTGGAAGAGAGGAATAGTCCCACAGGCATGGAAGGAAGCTATACTAATACCAGTCCCAAAGAAAGGAAAAGACCTGGAAGAACCAAATGGCTATCGACCTATCAGTCTACTTAGCTGTGTAGGAAAATTAATGGAACGCATTATCAATGGCAGGCTAACATGGCATCTGGAAGAAAACAAACTCTTAACACCACACCAAGCAGGATTCAGAAAGTGCAGATCCACTGAAGATCAAATAACCTATATAGCTCAGGAAATAGAGGATGCCTTCCAAGAGAAAAAGCACACACTAGCAGTCTGGATAGATTTAGAAAAAGCATTTGATAAAGTATGGAAGGAAGGACTGAAAGTAAAACTGCAAAACATGCATGTTTGTGGAAAAATGTATAAATGGATCAGCCACTACCTTGAGAACAGAACTGCCAGGACAAAAGTACAAGGACAAACCAGCAAAATGATGCTGCTGGAGCAAGGTGTCCCCCAAGGAGGAGTTCTTTCACCAACATTATTCCTAGCATATATAAATGACATCACAGAAAATTTTCCAGCCAGAGTACACACATCCTCCTTTGCAGATGACCTAGCCATATGGACATCTGAAGAATATATTAGTACAGCTAACAGCAGAATACAGCAAGCCTTATTAGCGCTAGAGGACTGGTCAAAATCATGGCTAGTGAAGATAAGTGAGGAGAAAACAACATGCACAGTGTTCTCCCTCTCAAATAAAACTCAGCAACCTAAGCTGGTATTGAATGGAAAAATATTGCGCCATGAAGAAAATCCAAACTATCTAGGAGTCACCTTTGATCGTCGCCTGACATGGAAGACACAGGTTGAGAAAAATCGAACAAGAGGAAGGCAGAGAATGGCAATCATGAAAAAGCTTGCTGGTACAACGTGGGGAGCAGATGAGAAAGTTCTCAAGAAGTTATATACTGGACGGGTGAGGCCAGTACTGGAATATGGCATTGCATCTTGGGCAACAGCAGCTAAGTCAAACTTTAACAAAATAAGTAGAGTCCAAAACCAAGGAATGCGAATCATAACTGGAAGCCTGAAGACAACGCCTATTAATGAACTAGAAAAGATCACTTGTTTACAACCAATGCAGGATAGAAGAGATAGCAGAGCCCAGCAACAAGCAGAAAAATTTAGAAGATTGACAGACCACCCTATGTACAACAGATTTAATGGTTTTGGAAAGGGAAGACTGAAGCGTAGCAACTTTGTAGAAACTGCAAAACGAAGGATTAGGGCAGATCCTATACTTAACATATCAACAGTCAAGCCCATACACAATGCACACAAGTTCCCAGCTTGGAGACAGCAGCAACTGCCTGAGATGATAGAAAACATTCCTGGTATTGAGAAAAAGAACACTCAGCATGAAACCGAAAGAAGAGAAATAACCCTAAACTACATAAAAGAACATTACCCAAGCAGCAATTGGACCCATGCATATACAGATGGATCAGCCAAAAATTCAATAGAGAATGGAGGAGGAGGAATTCTCCTAAATTTAAAAAATGGAGTGAAAAAAACACATTCAATGGCAACTGGAAAATTTTCAAGTAACTTCAAAGCGGAGGTAGAGGCTTTGAAAACTGCAGCAGAAATGCTCCTGATGGAGGAAAATAAAGAGAAGCAAATAGCTATCTTCACAGATGCAAAGTCAGTTGTCTCAATACTGAAGAGCAATAACAGCACAGAACTAAATGACCTAAGAGCAGCACTCCATGGTCTATGCCAGAAATCCAAAAAAGTTGTAATACAGTGGATCCCATCACATTGCAGTATACCTGGAAACGAAGAGGCTGACAGACTGGCAAAAGAGGGCGGACGACTACCACAGCCTGACATAGACATAACCTATAATGAGGCAAAGAGGTTGATAAAAAGCACTTATAGAACCAAATGGGAATCAGAGCATCCAGGCCATCAGAAAGATGATGCATATTACAAACTCGACCGAAGAGAACAAGTAGCAATCTTCAGACTCCGCACAGGACATAACAGGCTGAAATACCACTTGTTCAATAAACTAAAGATAGGAGATACCGATGAATGTAATTGTAGAACTGGAAAAATGACAGCAAAACATTTGCTGCAGGATTGCCCAACGTATGCAGAACAGAGAAAGATATTTTGGCCCACACCTGCTTCATTTGAGGACAAGCTCTATGGAGATATCAACAAGCTCAAGTTGACCGCAGCTTACTTTAACTGCATACAGGTTGACATTTAAAGGTGCATGAAGACCCAGAGGCATGAAATGGAATATTGCTTGGATAGCAAATCCATTATGTGGAAAGTCCAAATCGAAAGCTTGCTGTGTGGGCTTCATAAAAGGTGGAAAAGTGTTCTAGTGGCACGAAATGGAATATTGCTTGGATAGCAAATCCATTACGTGGAAAGTCCGAATCAAAAGCCCATTGTGTGGGCTTCATAAAAGGTGGAAAAGTGTCCTAGTGGCATGAAATAGAATATTGCTTGGATAGCAAATCCATTACGTGGAAAGTCCTAATCAAAAGCCCACTGTGTGGACTTCATAAAAGGTGGAAAAGTGTCCTAGTGGCACGAAATGGAATATTGCTTGGATAGCAAATCCATTACATGGAAAGTCCGAATCGAAAGCTCACTGTGTGGATGTCATCTGCAGACTGCATACTTCTGGTTTCCGGAAGAACAGCCTATGGTGAACGGAAGGCCCAATATACGGAAGTGAGGCTAAGCAGCCATGTGCAGGACGTGACGATTCCTTGGGTGAGCCCAGTACCAGAGCGCTATGTATCGGCTCTGCAAGTATGGAAGCCTCCTTGGATGGCGGGGAATGCCCATGGTCTGCCCCTGCCTTCCCTTGAGGGCTGACCAGGATCTTTGGCTGTTCTATATGGACCAGCTGGGATGGGGGATAACACCACAACAGTAAGAGTCAAACGTCCTAAGAAACCCCCGGGAAGGTTAACCCGGTCAACAAATGCCCTCAGAAGTCGGATGTGTCGGCCTAACGGCGCAAGAACGCAGCTTTGCTGTAAACAGGCACAACGCAATCACATCCGAAAAAAAAAAACTCCGGATGAACGAAAAAGAAGAAGTCCAACTGCCACATATAAAAACAACTTTCCGTTGGAAGAGGGCTGCAGCGATCCAACTAAGGAGGAAAAGAGTTATCTTTAGGTCTTTACATGCTGTAATATAGTAGAATGGAATTATTAGCTCTTTTGTAGGTCTTTACATGCTGTGATATAGTAGGATGGAATGATTAGCTCTCTCGTAGGTCTTGATATGACATAATAATAGTGTAGGATGGAAAGTGTAGCTCTCTTGTAGGTCTTCACATGCTGTGATATAGTTTGATGGAATGATCTACTCTCTTATAGGTCTTCACATGCTGTGATATAGTTTGATGGAATGATCTACTCTCTTATAGATCTTCACATACTATGATATTGTAGAATGGAATGACGAGCTCTATTATAGGTCTTCACTTGTCATAATAGTGTAGGATGCAATGACCAGCTCTCTTGGAGGTCTTTACGTGCTATGATATAGTAGGGTGGAAAGAAAAACTCTCCACCGTGGTGCTTTTACAACATCATAAGAAACTTCTGGTCATACACTTTACAGAGATTGTTGATGCCAGAGACCACCGGGCAAAAGAGATAATGTAGGCTTAAGGGCCACGGATGACTAAATCTGTGTTCCATTTATAATTACATTACAAATATATCTTCCACAGAAGACAACGTTGGAAAGCGAACGTCCAACAAGAAACAGCAACACAGACAAGTAGCAGCAGAGACAGGGGACATCACCGGCTTAGATGATGTTTATTTATTTTCACCACGACAACAGCCAGAGGGAGGTAGACATATGTTCCCATACTTTTCATTGTCAGACAGCATAATTGTTCCCATAGTCTACGTTGTCTGACAGTGTAATTGTTTCCAGAGATTTCTTTGTCAGACAGTGTAATTGTTTCCAGAGATTTCTTTGTCAGACAGTGTAATTGTTTTCAGAGATTTCTTTGTCAGACAGTGTAATTGTTTTCAGAGATTTTTTTGTCAGACAGTGTAATTGTTTTCAGAGATTTCTTTGTCAGACAGTGTAATTGTTTTCAGAGATTTCTTTGTCAGACAGTGTAATTGTTTTCAGAGATTTCTTTGTCAGACAGTGTAATTGTTTCCAGAGTTGACATTGTCAGATAATGTAATTGTTTCCATAGTTGACATTATCAGACAATGTAATTGTTTCCATAGGAGACATTGTCAGACAATGTAATTGTTTCCATAGTTGACATTATCAGACAATGTAATTGTTTCCATAGGAGACATTGTCAGACAATGTAATTGTTTCCAGAGTTGACATTGTCAGACAATGTAATTGTTTCCATAGTTGACATTGTCAGACAATGTAATTGTTTCCAGAGTTGACATTATCAGACAATGTAATTGTTTCCAGAGGTTTCAGTGTCAGATAATGTAATTGTTCCTAGAGTCTTCATTGTAAGACAATGTAATTGTTGCTATAGTCTTCATTATCAAACAGTGTAATTGTTCCCAATTTTTCATTATCAAACAGTGCAGTTGTTCCCATTGTCAGACAATGTAATTGTTTCCATAGTTGACATTGTCAGACAATGTAATTGTTTCTAGAGTTTTTATTGCCAGACAATATAATTGTTCCCTAGTTGTCATTGTCAGACAGTGTAATTGTTTCTAGAGTTTTTATTGCCAGACAATGTAATTGTTCCCTAGTTGTCATTGTCAGACAGTGTAATTGTTCCCTAGTTGTCATTGTCAGACAGTGTAATTGTTTCTAGAGTTTTTATTGCCAGACAATGTAATTGTTCCCTAGTTGTCATTGTCAGACAGTGTAATTGTTCCCTAGTTGTCATTGTCAGACAGTGTAATTGGTCCGATAGTTGTCATTGTCAGACAGTGTAATTGTTCCCATAGTTGTCATTGTCAGACAGTGTAATTGTTCCCGTAGTTTTCAGTGCCAGACAGTGTAGTTGTTTCTAGAGTTTACAGTGTCAGACAGTGTAATGTTTCCCATAGCTGTCATTGTCTGACAGTGTAATTGTTCCCATAGTTTTCAGTGCCAGACAGTGTAATTGTTTCCATTGTTGTCATTGTCAGACAGTGTAATTGTTTCCATAGTTTTCAGTGCCAGACAGTGTAATTGTTTCTAGAGTTTACAGTGTCAGACAGTGTAATTGTTTCCATTGTTGTCATTGTCAGACAGTGTAATTGTTTCCAGAGTTGTCATTGTCAGACACTGTAATTGTTTCCATAGTTTTCAGTGCCAGACAGTGTAATTGTTTCTAGAGTTTACAGTGTCAGACAGTGTAATGTTTCCCATAGCTGTCATTGTCTGACAGTGTAATTGTTCCCATAGTTTTCAGTGCCAGACAGTGTAATTGTTTCCATTGTTGTCATTGTCAGACAGTGTAATTGTTTCCATAATTTTCAGTGCCAGACAGTGTAATTGTTTCTAGAGTTTACAGTGTCAGACAGTGTAATTGTTTCCATTGTTGTCATTGCCAGACAGTGTAATTGTTTCCATAGTTTTCAGTGCCAGACAGTGTAATTGTTTCCATTGTTGTCATTGTCAGACAGTGTAATTGTTTCCATAGTTGTCATTGTCAGACAGTGTAATTGTTCCCATAGTTTTCAGGGCCAGACAGTGTAATTGTTTCCATTGTTGTCATTGTCAGACAGTGTAATTGTTTCCAGAGTTGTCATAGTTTTCAGTGCCAGACAGTGTAGTTGTTTCTAGAGTTTACAGTGTCAGACAGTGTAATGTTTCCCATAGCTGTCATTGTCTGACAGTGTAATTGTTCCCATAGTTTTCAGTGCCAGACAGTGTAATTGTTTTCAGAGATTTCTTTGTCAGACAGTGTAATTGTTTCCAGAGTTGACATTGTCAGATAATGTAATTGTTTCCATAGTTGACATTATCAGACAATGTAATTGTTTCCTTAGTTGACATTGTCAGACAATGTAATTGTTTCCAGAGTTGACATTGTCAGACAATGTAATTGTTTCCATAGTTGACATTGTCAGACAATGTAATTGTTTCCAGAGTTGACATTATCAGATAATGTAATTGTTTCCAGAGATTTCAGTGTCAGATAATGTAATTGTTCCTAGAGTCTTCATTGTAAGACAATGTAATTGTTGCTATAGTCTTCATTATCAAACAGTGTAATTGTTCCCAAATTTTTCATTATCAAACAGTGCAGTTGTTCCCATTGTTTTCATTGTCAGACAATGTAATTGTTTCTAGAGTTTTTATTGCCAGACAATATAATTGTTCCCTTGTTGTCATTGTCAGACAGTGTAATTGTTCCCATAGTTGTCATTGTCAGACAGTGTAATTGTTCCCTAGTTGTCATTGTCAGACAGTGTAATTGTTTCTAGAGTTTTTATTGCCAGACAATATAATTGTTCCCTAGTTGTCATTGTCAGACAGTGTAATTGTTTCTAGAGTTTTTATTGCCAGACAATGTAATTGTTCCCTAGTTGTCATTGTCAGACAGTGTAATTGTTCCCTAGTTGTCATTGTCAGACAGTGTAATTGTTTCTAGACTTTTTATTGCCAGCCAATGTAATTGTTCCCATAGTTGTCATTGTCAGACAATGTAATTATTTCCAGAGTTTTCATGGCCAAACAGTGTAATTGGTCCGATAGTTGTCATTGTCAGACAGTGTAATTGTTCCCATAGTTGTCATTGTCAGACAGTGTAATTGTTCCCATAGTTTTCAGTGCCAGACAGTGTAGTTGTTTCTAGAGTTTACAGTGTCAGACAGTGTAATGTTTCCCATAGCTGTCATTGTCTGACAGTGTAATTGTTCCCATAGTTTTCAGTGCCAGACAGTGTAATTGTTCCCATAGTTTTCAGTGCCAGACAGTGTAATTGTTCCCATAGTTTTCAGTGCCAGACAGTGTAATTGTTTCCATTGTTGTCATTGTCAGACAGTGTAATTGTTCCCATAGTTTTCAGGGCCAGACAGTGTAATTGTTTCCATTGTTGTCATTGTCAGACAGTGTAATTGTTTCCAGAGTTGTCATTGTCAGACACTGTAATTGTTTCCATAGTTTTCAGTGCCAGACAGTGTAGTTGTTTCTAGAGTTTACAGTGTCAGACAGTGTAATGTTTCCCATAGCTGTCATTGTCTGACAGTGTAATTGTTCCCATAGTTTTCAGTGCCAGACAGTGTAATTGTTTCCATTGTTGTCATTGTCAGACAGTGTAATTATTTCCAGAGTTTTCATGGCCAAACAGTGTAATTGTTTCTAGAGTTTACAGTGTCAGACAGTGTAATTGTTTCCATTGTTGTCATTGTCAGACAGTGTAATTGTTTCCAGAGTTGTCATTGTCAGACACTGTAATTGTTTCCATAGTTTTCAGTGCAAGACAGTGTAGTTGTTTCTAGAGTTTACAGTGTCAGACAGTGTAATGTTTCCCATAGCTGTCATTGTCTGACAGTGTAATTGTTCCCATAGTTTTCAGTGCCAGACAGTGTAATTGTTTTCAGAGATTTCTTTGTCAGACAGTGTAATTGTTTCCAGAGTTGTCATTGTCAGACACTGTAATTGTTTCCATAGTTTTCAGTGCAAGACAGTGTAGTTGTTTCTAGAGTTTACAGTGTCAGACAGTGTAATGTTTCCCATAGCTGTCATTGTCTGACAGTGTAATTGTTCCCATAGTTTTCAGTGCCAGACAGTGTAATTGTTTTCAGAGATTTCTTTGTCAGACAGTGTAATTGTTTCCAGAGTTGACATTGTCAGATAATGTAATTGTTTCCATAGTTGATATTATCAGACAATGTAATTGTTTCCATAGTTGACATTGCCAGACAATGTAATTGTTCCCTAGTTGTCATTGTCAGACAGTGTAATTGTTCCATAGTTGTCATTGTCAGACAGTGTAATTGTTTCTAGACTTTTTATTGCCAGCCAATGTAATTGTTCCCATAGTTGTCATTGTCAGACAATGTAATTATTTCCAGAGTTTTCATGGCCAAACAGTGTAATTGGTCCGATAGTTGTCATTGTCAGACAGTGTAATTGTTCCCATAGTTGTCATTGTCAGACAGTGTAATTGTTCCCTAGTTGTCATTGTCAGACAGTGTAATTGTTTCTAGAGTTTTTATTACCAGACAATATAATTGTTCCCTAGTTGTCATTGTCAGACAGTGTAATTGTTTCTAGAGTTTTTATTGCCAGACAATGTAATTGTTCCCTAGTTGTCATTGTCAGACAGTGTAATTGTTCCCTAGTTGTCATTGTCAGACAGTGTAATTGTTTCTAGACTTTTTATTGCCAGCCAATGTAATTGTTCCCATAGTTGTCATTGTCAGACAATGTAATTATTTCCAGAGTTTTCATGGCCAAACAGTGTAATTGGTCCGATAGTTATCATTGTCAGACAGTGTAATTGTTCCCATAGTTGTCATTGTCAGACAGTGTAATTGTTCCCATAGTTTTCAGTGCCAGACAGTGTAGTTGTTTCTAGAGTTTACAGTGTCAGACAGTGTAATTGTTTCCATAGCTGTCATTGTCTGACAGTGTAATTGTTCCCATAGTTTTCAGTGCCAGACAGTGTAATTGTTTCCATTGTTGTCATTGTCAGATAATGTAATTGTTTCCATAGTTGACATTATCAGACAATGTAATTGTTTCCATAGGAGACATTGTCAGACAATGTAATTGTTTCCATAGTTGACATTATCAGACAATGTAATTGTTTGCATAGGAGACATTGTCAGACAATGTAATTGTTTCCAGAGTTGACATTGTCAGACAATGTAATTGTTTCCATAGTTGACATTGTCAGACAATGTAATTGTGTCCAGAGTTGACATTATCAGACAATGTAATTGTTTCCAGAGGTTTCAGTGTCAGATAATGTAATTGTTCCTAGAGTCTTCATTGTAAGACAATGTAATTGTTGCTATAGTCTTCATTATCAAACAGTGTAATTGTTCCCAATTTTTCATTATCAAACAGTGCAGTTGTTCCCATTGTCAGACAATGTAATTGTTTCCATAGTTGACATTGTCAGACAATGTAATTGTTTCTAGAGCTTTTATTGCCAGACAATATAATTGTTCCCTAGTTGTCATTGTCAGACAGTGTAATTGTTTCTAGAGTTTTTATTGCCAGACAATGTAATTGTTCCCTAGTTGTCATTGTCAGACAGTGTAATTGTTCCCTAGTTGTCATTGTCAGACAGTGTAATTGTTTCTAGACTTTTTATTGCCAGCCAATGTAATTGTTCCTATAGTTGTCATTGTCAGACAATGTAATTATTTCCAGAGTTTTCATGGCCAAACAGTGTAATTGGTCCGATAGTTGTCATTGTCAGACAGTGTAATTGTTCCCATAGTTGTCATTGTCAGACAGTGTAATTGTTCCCGTAGTTTTCAGTGCCAGACAGTGTAGTTGTTTCTAGAGTTTACAGTGTCAGACAGTGTAATGTTTCCCATAGCTGTCATTGTCTGACAGTGTAATTGTTCCCATAGTTTTCAGTGCCAGACAGTGTAATTGTTTTCCATTGTTGTCATTGTCAGACAGTGTAATTGTTTCCATAGTTTTCAGTTGCCAGACACGGTAATTGTTTCTAGAGTTTACAGTGTCAGACAGTGTAGATTGTTTCTATTGTTGTACAGTGTCAGCAGTGTAATTGTTTCCAGAGCTTGTCATTGTCATGACACTGTAATTGTTTCCCATAGTTTTCAGTGCCAGACAGTGTAATTGTTCCTAGAGTTTACAGTGCCGACAGTGTAATTGTTTCCATAGTTGTCATGTCAGGACAGTGTAATTGTTCCAAGTTTCATGTCAGAAATGTAATTGTTCCTAGAGTTTCATTGTAGACAATGTAATTGTTCTAAGTTATTTCAAGTGTAATTGTTCCATTATTTCAATAGTTGTCCATAAATTAATTGTTCCTAGTTATTGTCAGACATGTAATTGTTTCTAAGTTTTATTGCCAGACAATTAATTGTTCCCAGTTGTCATTGTCAGACAGTGTAATTGTTTCAAGTTTTTTGCCAGAAATGTAATTGTTCCATTGTCATTGTCAGACAGTGTAATTGTTCCTAGTTGTCATTGTCAACAGTGTAATTGTTTTCTTTTTTTCCAATTAATTGCCATAGTTGTCATTGCAGACATGTAATTTTTCCAAGTTTTCTGCCAACAGTGTAATTGGTCCATAGTTGTCATTGTCAGACATGTAATTGTTCCCATAGTTGTCATTGTCAGACAGTGTAATTGTTCCCTAGTTTTCATGCCAGACAGTGTTGTTTCTAGTTTCATGTCAGACAGTGTAATGTTTCCCATAGCTGTCATTGTCCTGAAAGTGTAATTGTTCCCATAGTTTTCAGTGCCAGACAGTGTAATTGTTTCATTGTGTCATTGTCAGACAGTGTAATTGTTTCCATAGTTTCAGTGCCAGACAGTGTAATTGTTCTAGAGTTTACAGTGTCAGACAGTGTAATTGTTTCCATTGTTGTCATTGTCAGACAGTGTAATTGTTTCCAGAGTTGTCATTGTCAGACACTGTAATTGTTTCCATAGTTTTCAGTGCCAGACAGTGTAATTGTTTCTAGAGTTTACAGTGTCAGACAGTGTAATGTTTCCCATAGCTGTCATTGTCTGACAGTGTAATTGTTCCCATAGTTTTTCAGTGCCAGACAGTGTAATTGTTTCCATTCGTTGTCATTGTCAGACAGTGTAATTGTTTCCATAATTTCCAGTGTCCAGCAGTTTCTATTGTTTCTAGAGTTTACAGTGTCAGACAGTGTAATTGGTTTCCATTGTTGTCATTGCCATACAGTGTAATTGCTCTCCATAGTTTTCAGTGCCAGACAGTGAATTTTCCATAGTTTCATTGTCAGACAGTGTAATTGTTTCCATAGTTTCATTGTCAACAGTGTAATTGTTTCCAGTTGTTGTTTTCAGTGCCAAGTGTAATTGTTTCCAAGTTTCAGTGACAGTGTAATGTTTCCATAGTTATTGTGACAGTGTAATTTTCAGAGATTTTTTTTCAGAATGTAATTGTTTTCAGTTTCTGTTTTCAGACAGTGAATTGTTTCAAGTTTCTTGTCAGACAGTGTAATTGTTTCCCAGAGTTTCTTGTCAGACAGTGTAATTGTTTCCATGTGCATTAATAATTGTTTCCATAGTTGCATTGTCAGACAGTTAATTGTTCCTAGCATTGTCAGACAGTAATTGTTTCCAAGTTTCATTGTCAGACAAGTAATTGTTTCCAAGTTGCATTGTCAGACAATGTAATTGTTTCAGAGTTACATTTCAGACAATGTAATTGTTTCCAGAGTTTCAGTGCAGAAATGTAATTGTTCCAAGTTTCATTGTAGACAATGTAATTTTCAAGTTTATTCAAACAGTAATTGTTCCCATTTATTTCAACATGAATTGTTCCATGTCATTAATGTTTCTAGTTGCATTGTCAGACAATGTAATTGTTTAGTTTTGCAGAATTAATTGTTCCCATTGTTTTAGAATGTATTGTTCAAGTTTTATGCTATTTTCCCAGTTGTATTTCAATGTAATTGTCAGTGATTGTCAATATGTTTAGATTATTGTAATGAATTGTCAGTTGTATTGTAAATTAATTTTCTATTTTCACATGTAATTGTTCCTGTTGTCATTGTCAGACAGTTAATTTTCCAAGTTGTATTGTCAAAGTGTAATTGTTCCGAAGTTTATTGCCACATGTATTGTTCATGTTTGTTTCAGATTATCCCCATTATTGTCTAGTTTATTGTCAATATTTTCAGTGCAAGTGTAATTGTTTCCATGTTGTCATTGTCAGACAGTGTAATTGTTTCCATAGTTTTGCAGCAGTGTAATTTTTTAGTTTTTCATGTAATTGTTCATGTTGCATTGTCAGAAGTGTAATTGTTTCATTGTATTAGACGTAATTGTTCCTGTTTCAGTCAGACAGTTAATTTTTCCTAGTTTCAGTGTCAGACAGTGTAATTTTCCCATAGTTTTCATGCAGACAGTGTAATTTTTCCATAGTTTTTGCCAGACAGTGTAATTGTTTCCATAGTTGTCATTGTCAGACAGTGTTTGTTTCCATAAGTTTTTTCAGATTATTTCCAGAGTTTATGTCAGACAGTATTTTTCCATTGTTTCATTGCAGACAGTGTAATTGTTTCCTGTTTTCATTGCAGACAGTGATTTTTCTGTCTTGTAATGTAATTGTTTCTTTTCAGTCAGAAGTGTAATTGTTTCCATTGTTTCATCAGTGTAATTTTTCCATATTTCAGCGTATTGTTGATTAATTGTTCATAGTTTTTGTCAGCATGTATTGTTTCCAGAGTTTAATTGTCAGACAGTGTAATGTTTCCAATGTCATTGTTGACAGTGTAATTGTTCCAGTTATTGTGCCAGACAGTTATTGTCAGAATTTGTCCATGTATTTTGCATTGAATTGTCCATAATTTTCCAAGTTTTATTTCAGATGTAATTGTTTTGTTTGCCAGACAGAATGTTTCTAGTTTGTTTGTCAGAATGTAATTGTTTCCATAGTTGTCATTGTCAATGTAATTTTTCCATTTCTTTCGAAAGTAATTTTTCCAAGTTTTTCAGACAGTGTAATTGTTTCCATAGTTCTGTCAGTGTAATTTTTCCAGTTTCATTTAGAATGTTTTTTCCTAGTTGTTTCAATATTTTCTCTTGTATTGTCAGACAATGTAATTGTTTCCAAGTTGACATTGTCAGACAATGTAATTGTTTCCAAGTTGACATTGTCAGACAATGTAATTGTTTCCAATTTAGTGTCAGAATGTAATTTCTGTTTCATTTCAGAATAATGTTCTAAGTTTATTAATGTAATTTTCC